>VXBO01008299.1:375883-494812 GCA_013400135.1 Rhinoptilus africanus | reverse complement strand
GCCCGCCGCCGGCCGACATATTGCCGACGGAGGCCGCGCCGTAAGTCACTGCCGCCGTGTGGGGGAGAGGGAAGGCGGCGGGGGGCTGAGGGAAGGCGGAGGGTGCTGAGGGGCTCCGCCGCGGCGCGGTGGCAGCGGGCCCGGGGTGGGCTGTGAGTGAGGAGGGGGGGGTTCCAGCACCCCCCCATCCCCCTTTGCCCTTCCCTGAGGTAAAACCGGCCCCGCGCCGGGCGGGCTGTGGGTTCTGCCTCTTCTTGTTGAGGCTGGGGTGAAGGGGGGAGGTGCGCCCCGCTGCCAGCGAAATGGTGGCAGCGGGGTTTGATCCCTATTGAATCCGGCTCTGGGCACGGCGGCTGGAAGGAGCCCAGGGCACCCCACGGGCCCGGCCGTCCCCGGGAGAGGCAGGGGGGGTCGAGCCGCCGTTCCTCACCCCGCTCTGCCCTGGCTGCCCGGAGCCCTGCCCGTCTTCCCCACCGCGGGTCAGCGGGCAGCAGACGGTAATGTAGAGAGACGGCCAAAAAAGCAGCAGGACGTGTGTTTCGGTGTGTTTTGCTTCGGGGTGAAGAAAGCGCGGCATAAAAGTTACCTGCCGCACGTGAATGGCTTAGTTAAAAAGAAGCCAAATGACGTTTTTAAAACCCTCAGGAAAGGCTTCCGAGAGTGGTGAGAATTAAACGTTCGGCTAGAGAGGGGGCCGCTTATTCTTTTGGAACTGTCACTTCTTGTGTAGCCAGCAGTATGTCTGCCTGCAGGACCCGAGCGACCTGCGCGGACCTGGCCCCGGCTGCGGGTGTTCCCCCCGGGGGGCGGCAAGTGCCGCAAGGCGCAGGTGAACACGGGCTCCCGGGGCTCGGCACAAGGTATCTCACAGGAGCACCCAGATTTAGACCGAAGACTGACGTGTTTCTGCGTGTAGGAGACAGTAAGGCGAGCAGACTGTTTCTGTAACATATATCTTCCTGTAATCCTTTTCTTTCCTCTGCAGTCTTTGAAAGTAAGTTGCAGAAGGCCCGTTAATTTGCATCTGAAGCCGGCACTTGGAACCAGCTCCTGTGCAAGTAGGCTGGTTGTAAAACTGAGGTCGCTTCATTTGCGTTGTTGGAAGGAGACTGGTTGTTGAAATATATTTGGATGGGGCTTGTTATTTATCTGTTGACCATCCAAACGAACGACCATTTTTTCCCCAGGACTGCGTGTGGCTGTCACTTAGCAACAGGTCTGTGAGGAACTTTGCAGATCCACTGCCTCCCCCATTCCTAAGAGCAGAAGAAATAAATAAGCTTAAGGAGCAAGTGAGCAATTAATAAGAACAGAACCCAGGTTCTTTGGCTCAACCCAGAGTTAAAAGATTTAGGCGGGAATGAGACAATTACAGTTGCTTTGAAAAATATGTTTTAATACATTTGAGTCTGAAAGATTTGTATCAAGCGTTCTCTAGAAAACTACCCAACATATTTTGTTTGGGGTTTTTTTTGGTTTTTTTTAAGCATTCTGAAAGATAGAAATTGCACTGTTGCTTACTTAGTAACAGTTACAGGTTATTTTGCTGTGTTATGTATCATAAGCTTTCACGCTGAAATCTTCTAGGCCTTCTGGGTTCCTGTAGAGTAACTTTTGTTGTGTTGTGTAAAGTATGCTATTCTGATTGCCAGTAAAGTAAAATGTTGACAGTGTAGATTAAGCCATAACTGATCTAAAAACTAGTAGTAAGATGAGAATTTGGCCTAATGATAGTAATATAGGAAGAGTCCTTAAGCAGTGCTTATTTTATAAATCGGCGTTAGCAAAAAGACACATCCACCACTGCAAACTTAGTCTTAGCATGCTTAAATTTATCCTTAGGAGTTGCCTGATTTTGCAGGTAAAATGGCAATATGTAGCAATGAGCTTTGATAAGATAGGTGATATAGTAATATTCCTGAAGAATGGTCAAAATCTTGTGCTCTCAAAGAAATTTGGAAGTATTTTTGTACAACTCTGGTAACCAGGATCATGGCCTGTTGTCTGTTCTGCATGAAAGGAAGTCCTGCCCCAGCAAGGTTGTAAAGCAGGGATAAAGGACCAGGAATCTAGAACGGATGCCACAAGAGGAAAAAAGAGCCTCCAGAGAGAGCCTCCCTGGGAGAGGGAGTATTGACCTGGTGCAGTGAGCATTAGATTTTGTCATCTCAGTGCTTCTTAGAGGTAAAGTCTGAAAAGAAACATTCAGTGTTTGTGGAAAGAGTGCACTGTCTGCTCACTTGTCAGGGAAACAGGCTACAGGCACATAAAGAGGTTATAGTTCCTTTCCCAGACCCATCCTAAAGAGAAGGTGTTGACTCCTTTTGGAGCGATGCTAGAATCATGCTGTTCGTGGCTGCCTCAGTGGGCTGAGTTCTTGCACTCCCTTCCCCCAGCAATCTAAATCTCGTTCTACATCTGGATTTTGCCCTGGAAGCATCCACAGGAATTATTCCTTGTGTTTCTGCTTTCTTCCAAAAATGTCAAGGGGCTAAGAAGTTTGCAAAATGTTCTTTAAAACAGTTTTTCTGTACATTGAATTTGTAAATGGTCCAGTGATTTAAGGTCCTGTATCAATTTTTCTGCTTCCTGCCTCGTATACAAAAAGCTGTAATGCACAAATGGGCTTGATTTCATGCTAGCACTCCCAGCAGTGGTCAGTGAAGACAACTGTATTTACGTTTTCTTGACTATTGGTGGCAGGATGCCCAGCTAAAACTCCTGTCACGCTCCCAGTCCTGTTCATAGTGGAGGTTTGCGTATTAAGGGGATATTTGTTTTGGGGTTTCAGAACCACTGTGGGAGGGACTTTTTGCCAGTTGAATACAATTGTGCAACAATATTTTGTTTTGCACATAGATTTTGTGAAAATATTATTCCTCTTTTCCCATTCTTTATGGGAATTTTAGTCTTATTAATCTTCAACAGAAAGTACACCTATTGGGCATTCCTAGATGAGGAATGTTCTCTCGGTTTTCCAAGTGCAAATAAATGTATGTATGGTACTACCTTTTCAGCCCTTCCAGCACTATGTTAATTTCTCGTCTGTTTCACTACAGGTTTCGCTCCTCAGTCTGTTTCAGACCACAAAAAGTGATTTGATATAAAGCATTTAAGCTAAAATTTGAAATCACATTAGATCAAACGATAACTGAGTGATTAGCTCTTCTGTTATTAGTGTTGTACCTAGTAACCACAGTCACAGGCTGAGACACTGTTGTGCTAGGCAAGCATTATTACAGACCATTTTATACTGACTCTATAAGCAATGCATTTTATAAATATGCCAGACTAGCTTCTGATTAGCCAAGAACAGAGCAAGTTAGTTGTCAAAGCAAATTCAAATGCACCTTTTCAGAAAGTGTTCGGTGAGTGGCTATTATTACAGTACATAAACAGATTGAAGAGAGAATGGCAGCACTTACATTGTTAATCTTTTGAAACAATGGAAAGAAAATAGCACTGCAGTTAATCACTCTTGTGATACAAAAATGAACTTTCCTGCTTAGTCTTTGTGCTGGAAAGAGGAGAAAAATAATACTGAATCTTAATATTTATCCTATTGTAGTAATGGTGTCCTGCTACACTTACTGGTGTGATCATGTAGATCTAAATTTAATCATCTGTTTCCTGAGTGTAGTTAATACACCAATGTAAGCCCGTGATCAGAACAGTCCCTGGCTGACAGCAGCAGCATTCATGGTAATTTGTTAAGTCATTAAAGACCAGTACCTGAAAACTATTGATAGCAGGGTTTTTTTTATTACTGCTGCTTCATGAAAGTGTCAAACTGACTGAGTTAATCAAGTACTGATATTTGGAAATTAGGTATCACTTTACCAGGAGGTGCGAGCTGTACTTTCAGAATTAAGTGATGTTAAACCTTCCAGAAAAACAGATGCCTATGTGCACTGTAGGAAGATGGTATTGGAAAGTGTGGTTTAGTGGAGTATCTGTCTTCACACAGAAAAATATGGCCTACCAGAGTTCCTACAGCCGATTTCAAACAGAAAAAATTTAATTATGCTGATTTCATCTCTACACCTTAATAATATTTTGTTTCTTAGAAAATATCTCTGGCTTGCAAAGATGTGACAGCAGAGGAGCCTTGTAGCTTGAGTCTTTGCTGTGTGCCAAATTAATATGCCATCAAATTGACATTTTTGTGAATTTTGGTGTCTTAGAAAGCAGTATGAATCTTGCTACAGTCTTTAAGGGAGTTTCAAAAGGCTATGAATCAGGTGCTAAATTCTGCAACTAGGACAGTCTGGGTCCAAGCATAGCAGAGCCACTGAAGAATATTGCATTGAATTTGATTTAAAGTCAAAGGTGGACTTAGATAAGTTGACTCCTTAGTGATATCCCCTGATGATCACAGGGATAATTTTGTGAACTGTCACGTTGAAATGAAATAATTTTATTGTCAAATATTGGAACACTTTGAAATGTATTTGGTAAAGTTTCTCAGTAATTCCATTGGAAAGGCAGAAGAAGGGAAAGAAAGGAAAGGAGTGGTCCATTGACTGTCATTGACTGTGATTTTTTTTTTCTTTTTTTCTTTTAATTTTCCTGCTCAAATCTTGACTGAGCTATGGCACATGTGATAAGGTTCTTTTGGTTGCCTTCCTCATCCGCTGGCTCGCAGTGACTCAGCAAACAGCTCTGGTTCATTAATGTTGGCAGCATTCCAGAGTTTCTGGTGTTACAAAGATAAACCATTGGAGAACATGTAAGGCACACAATTTTCCTTGGTTTTGATCTGTTGCCATGCTCTTCACATTTCACTTCAATACATTTTTTTGTGGCTGTTGCAAGTGAAATCTCTTCTGCTTCTCTTTTGCCATAGAGTACTACAACTAGAGAACAGACTTTGAAGAGCTCATTGGACCATCCTTCTGTTCAAAGGCAGGACAAACAGGTTCTGCAAATCCTGAATCCATAATTAAGCCTTAAAAAGGTCTATGCCAGGCTCTCTTTTTTCCCCCCTCCAAATCACATGATTGTCAAAATTAAAAGTGGTAGTTGAAACTTAATTGGAATTTTCCTGTGTCTTTCCCCAACATCTAACAATACAGTGATTCACTACCTGTTGTAGGAATAGGATCCTTGAGACAGGAAGATCTTTATCATATCTCATCTTCATCATTACGTTTCACCTTTAATGCTCTAAGTTCCAGAAGTTCTTGCTTTTTACAATATGCAAGCCAACCCTTCTAGTTCAGGCAAATTTTTTCCTCTCAAATAAACTTACAGCTAGAAAACTCTTTAATGTATAGTATGAGAAGATCAGGTTAATTGTCAAGATAAGTCTAGGGTTGTCCTAAATATTAATGAGAGAAATGTGACCAGGAGTATAAAATAAAGGGGGAAACCAACCTCTAGAGTTTGCAGAAGTGATAAAACATGCTTATTATGAAAGAAAAAAATACACCATTTTATATACGGGTAGGTGTTAGATAGCTGCAGGTAACAGGAGGGTTGGTGGTATTAAGTAGCAGATAGTATGTTAAAGGGAAAAACATCTTCTGAACACCAGATGAAAGAGGCTGGAAACTAACAGCCAAGTGTTTTGCTCAAGGGTCATATGAGGAAGGTTAGTTTAGGGTGAGAAATGATACCGTGTTAACAACAAACTCTGCATGGCTTTGCATAGGTCATGTGTGTCCAGAGACAGTGATACACCATACCCATTTGTTTGAACGTATGAAGGAACCACTTCTGTTACTTCTTTATGAATAGTCATTTTGTAGGAACTAAACATGAAAGGGCAGTGCTCTTTTTCTTTCTATTACCAGCGACAGCACGGCCACCCGTGTATGTCTTCCATTTGGGTTTTTAGGTTGGGTGAGCTGTGTTTACTCCAGCTCTTTCAAAGCCCCTTTGGCAGTAATTCTGTATTGCTACATACTTAACTCATGCTTTGTTCCAAATGTTACAGCAGCTGATGGCTAGATGACACTCTCCCAAAGGAAAAAAAAAACCCCAACATCAGGAAATAAGGATTTCCATATTCTCTTCCAGCTATTCTGACTATCCCATAAACTTATAAGCCAAATGATTAATAGAAGTTTATTGCTTAAGTCTTTTAGGTTTTTCCTAGAAAAATTATGTTTTGCATCATTCACTGATCAGTTACAAAACAAAGGGATTATGGAGGAATCTAGAAGCACAGGTATTTCTCACGCCTGCTTTCCCAAGCGTTTGGTTCAGTGAATTTTTTAACATTTGTGAGATCAAACATCTGTAGTGTTGATGACAATGGATTATGAAGGATGAAAATAATTTCTGGCAGAAAGTCCATAGCCAACTCAAAGCCGCACCCAGCCTTCCTGCTAACAAAGGCAGAGCTAACTAGATGACAAAACACAATTTAATGGAAGGGGTTTGAGCTGTGAGCTCCAGTTAGGCAGTTTCTCAAGGCAAGAAAATTGGCTTTTGTCCTCTTCTTTGCAGAATAATAGTTGTTACAGAGCTGAGCTCACAGCAGAGGGAAGGAGAAGGAGCCCTTTTGATGGTTTCCCCCTTGCAAAGTTTCCTGTCTGCTTTTTGACATCAGTTTCATAAATGTAGCATGACTTTCAACTGAGCTAATAAGATGGGATTACTTTGTTTACCTTTAACAAGCATTTATTTTACTTAATGTGTCAGGCAAGTGTGGACTCTTTGATGACTGGAGTGTGGAAGTGGAAAGAAAAAGAAAAGTTTGATACCGGTGTTTCTTTGGTTATCCTGAGTGGTCTTCATGTGGTAGTTGTGTAGTCTGAATCTCAGTGACTCACTGCGATTTGAAAGACTGTGGGACATGTCAGCACAGAACAGAAGTTGCAAAACTTAGAAGTGAGGTTGGTGAACCTGTTTTGTCTAATTCTGAGCTCACTCAATTGTTGTGGATTCAGGTGTATGGCAAATACAGTTAGATTCATAAGGAGGTAGAGAGAATTCAGAATAAAGGAGAGAAAAACGAAGGGAAGCAGAGAAATGGTGTGATGGGAAAGCAGGCTTAAAGAGCTTTCGTAGTGTGAAATTTGCGAATTTGCATTTGTATTAGGTAGGGTTTGTGCAGCAAGGAAAGATCTGGGATGCACAGAGGTACGTGTATTGCTGATACATACTGCTGGCTTCCCGAGAGTTCAGAGATGCAGGAGGGAGGGAGGAGGAGATGGGGACAGTCTCATTTCCTCTGAGTTCATTTCAAAAGCCAGTGCATTGCCTAAACCTTCAAAGATACCTTGAGAGTCTGCAATCCCTGCGCCTCTTTGTATTTGTCAATGTCTATTTACAGCCTGAGCAGAAATCAAAGAGAGAAAAAAAAATGTTTGACAGCTGTATCAGCAGTAGGTTTCTTCGCTGACATAAACTGACATACAGTTGTCAGGTATCTGCTGGGTGTTTAGACCACTGTTAAGTTAAGGAAAGGTGGCACATTGAAGTTCATCAGATTCCTAGAGGGCACGTTGAAGGTGGTACGGTCTTTGATGTGGAGATAGCTGGTTTGTGGTAGGTTCAAATCTCGAGGAGTTCATTTCAGATCTTTCCAAAAATAGAATGTTTAGGGTACAGGGGATGTAGTTTGCCACGCATAAGCCTTTGTTCTGTAAGTTCACACATGCTTGAAAATTTCTTTAAGAAAGGTGAAAACAATGAAACCTTTAGTGGGTGCAGTTTTTCCTAGTTAGGAACATAGTTACTAATGAGTGTAACAGTTGTTGAATGCGGAAGGAAGAGTTGTTCCCTGAGAGCAGAGGGTTATGTCAATCTCCTTGCAGAAAGCATCCTCGACTTTAGTGCGGAAGCTCTATTTTACATTAGGCAGTTATCACACTTCACTCCATTAATGGTAGTGGGTTTATAATCTGTTAGGAATTTCGGAAAAGTAATTCCAAAGCAGATTAAATCATTTCCATGGTTTATTGTATAAAATTATGCAAATATTACAATGCCAAGTAAGCATTCATTATAAAATTATTTTAGGTTCTTGATGTATATACTTAAAAAAGGCAACTTGTTTGTATGTTTTAGACACCCTAATTCATTGCCTACTCCAAAATACTGATCTGTCTTGAAATTCATTATATGGTATTACAGCATCCATCCTTATTTATAACTGTTTATATTTACATTTTTTTTCTTCCCAATATATAGAGTGCTGTTCCAGACCCAATACAGACAAAATGTCCAGCAGGGGTGGAAAGAAGAAGTCAACCAAGACTTCCCGCTCTGCAAAGGCTGGGGTCATATTCCCTGTTGGAAGAATGTTACGTTACATTAAGAAAGGCCACCCGAAGTACAGAATTGGTGTTGGTGCTCCAGTGTACATGGCTGCTGTACTGGAATATCTGACTGGTAGGTTTTGCTGAACAGTGTGAAATAGCAGCAGTTATAATACAAGCTTAATTTGCACAGAAAGAAAAAACAAAAAAGATCCTCTGTTGTACAGATGACTAAAAAAGTTATAGCTGAAGTGAAATTTATGCTGATCACACATCTAAGACAGACCCCTGCCTCAGAGCTTTGATGGCCTTGGTGCGTTCCAGCACTAGATTTGCTTTGACCTGTTGTAAACACTCTTTTCCACATAGGCAGTCAGAAGGATTCCTGCTAAAATCAATGTGTTGGGCTGGGCCTTCAGGGTTGCACTGCCTGCTCCAGTTTTGTGCCTGATGGCTTTGTTTGGCTTATAATTGCCTGTTAAGTGTGTACATTTATTTTAAATAGAGAGCTTCTCAGTGTTTACATGGGGCTGAGATTGCTTACAGCATTGTTTAAACATTTTTGTTCAATTTACAGATTATTTTTGAGACTACATATGCTGTTTGCAATTTGCTTGGTTGAGTTTGTGTATAAATGCACACTCTGTCCCTCTGCCCCAGATCAACATGGATTTTTTGCTTACGTTTGTAGTCCTTTCTCTGTTCCTCTCGTCATATCAGAATGAGAACACCTTAAATAATTATCTCATCCTCACAGTACCTTCTTTGAGGACAAAAAGTATTATTTTTCCTCCATTTGGAAAGAAACTTCAAAGGAAGAAAATGCTTTGCCCAAAGACATACACCATTAAACGTGCAAGTAAATATCTTTACGTAGCAGTTCTCTCATGTGAGACTTAAAGTGCTGCAAGTTTACCCTACAAACAACATTACAGAAGTAGTATTCCGATGGAAAATTAACCCCAACTGTAATAGCATCAACTCAAGGCCTTTTCGCAGCAGTAGCTTGCTTAAAATAAAATACATTTTTAAAAAAAGAAAAAGATAAGAATAAACCACCAGTTCAGTCACATTCATGTGGCCACCCTGACTTACAAGCAATTACCTGTAGGCTAGGGATCCAGCAAAAAGCACAAGTGTACATGGATTAGTGTTTGGAGACAGATTCTATTAGCATGACTAAGGAAAAGCTTGAATTGTATCTCTTTTCTCATAGCAGTGTTTCTTTTTACAGTGCATCTGCTTGTGTCAGAGTTCTCATTGCAGCAGATAGAAGGGTTTCAAGGGACAGTAGCCTTTGAGCTATAGGCATGCGCCGAGTCTCTGAGGAAGAGATGCACTTCAGTCTCTCTTTGACTTAAGCATTAAGTAGCAAAGCATGTGGTTTAACTTTGCTGGGAGTATTTAAAACCAAAGCGACCTGACTTAAGACAATTTTAGAGGCAGCTTATAAGGGATATTGATATTGAAGAAAAAATATAAGCTGATTTTTTTTTTTGTAAAATTTCTTCCTCCTTTGAAGATTGGTAACTTGGAGAATAGTTAATGGAGTGTTTGTTTTCTGCAAGGGATTCGTATTACACTATTGAATTTTCTCAGCCATCAAATATCCTTTTTTTTCTTCACTTGCTCATGCTCATAGTTTTCTTTATTTGTGCCTTTTCTTTAAAAGAATGCTTTTAAACTGCATAGATGGCCTTAAAAAAAAATAACATTTCCTTCAGCTAGGTTCCTGCTTACAGCAATAACAACTCAAATAAAATGCTTCTTAGGGTGAAGGGTGCTTTGAATGCTGCCCTTTTAAAGAAACTGAACAATACAGGTGAGCTTGAGGCACTGCTAATGAGCAGCACATGTTATTGGTTAACTGTTTGATTTAAAGTGTTTACTGAGGCAGTGATGGTTTAGGCAGCCAAGAATAGGCTGGGGAAATAAAGGTGTTTCTTTAACTGCTGTGGATCCCAGGAAACTGTCTGAGGAGTTTAACATCAAAAAAAAAAAAGTCATAAGAGAAAAAAGGAAGGGGGAAAGGAGAGATAAGGGTAAAAGTACCTTCTTTTCTTCTCCCTTTAAATATTTTTGAGCTGATTATTTTCTTTCTTTTTTTTCCTCCTCTGAAGGCTAGGTAGATAGTCTTAGTATCCTGTATCTCAGGGTTTTCTTTCATTCTTATAGACAGATACATTTCAAAAGCACAAATACTCTTTTCTTTCCCTACTGAGTTAGTAATAGTTTTATGTTTTATGACTCTTTCTGTCTGGTGGTTTGTGTGTGTGTGTCCCCCGCAGCCCCACCTTCTCTTAAGTTTTTCACCCTCTGTATAGTGTAATTTTTTAGCCTTTAATGCTCAGTACGTTTTCTGAACTTCAGGTCATTCATCTCTTTCAGTATAATTCAGAAACACTCTCTTGAAATGGGATGCTTGGAGATTTTTGGTTTGTGTTCTTTTTACCTCTTGTCAGTTATTACTTCACAAAACCAGAGAAATCCTGACTTCTTTCCAGCTGAGTTTTTAAAGATGCTCATGTCAGCACATGATCTGAGAGTAAATCAAAGCATTTCAACCATTTCAAAATAAAAGCAGGAACGTGACATAATAGGAAGGAGCCCATGTGAAGTGGCATGCTAATAAATTGGCTAAATCAAAAAAGCAATCCTGCGCATCCAGGAAGGAGTGGAGAAACGTAAAATATCAAAAGCAGTTGTAGGAAGGAACTTAAAGACTCGGAGGGGAAATGACAGAGACGTGACTTAATAGAAAGGAACCTACTAACATTTGAAAACTAGTTCATGTGTGTGCAGAATATGGAACTGACTTTAATCCTTTAGAAGATGAGGTGCTAAATTTTGCTGGCCTTTCCTGAAGTTTAACTCAGATGTAAATCTGAAATTAGCCCATAATGTGCTCAGATCAAGGATTTTTGGTTTGGTTCAATTTGAGATTTGAACTTCCGTAATGCTTCCAGCTGTTCAGATTTGGAATTCTGTTCTGGATCCATCTATAGTTATGACTTCATTCACTTCGTACTTTGAAGGTAACTCACTGTTACCATGTGTGTACGGTGCCTAGCAGAAACTAAAAATATGCATTCTACAATTTGTTGTAATGTATGGGCCTATTTGTAATTTAAACCCTTCTTCAGTCTGTACCTGATGAAGTGCTTTTGCAATCTACATTTCTGTTGTCCTTGTACTTTTGTATTAGCATGTTTATGCACGGTACAGCTCCGCTAGCAGGTACCTGCACTGGTTTAGCCCACAGGAGTTAGTCTGGCTGCTTCAGAACTGCAAACTCTGCATCTTCACTGTGCTGCATTTCAGTCTCTTGGCTTCCGACAGCTGCTTCTGCAGGGGCAGGCAGGAGACAACACATCTGCCCTGTGCTGTCTGTTATAGCAACTTTAAAAATAATAAGCCTACTATATTATTAGATGTGCAATTTGTCTTCTCCTGATAAAGTGTTTTTCCTTATCTTACATTTCAATATACTTGACATATAAATAGGTTGCGAAGCAAGTATTCTCCTTCTCTTACTTAGTAATTATCCTACAATTCATTGCAGGTTCTTGTTACTTACAAGTAATATTACAAAAAAAAAATATCTCTCATCAGCACGCCCAGCGTATGCAGTTTGGTTTCTTAAGCATACCACCTGCTTGTTCTTCCCTACTTTTCATGTAAGGAAATAACGTGCAATGTCCGCTGTAGATAGGGTGCAAGTCCGTTTGTGGGTGAATGCGCAGAAAAAGTACCTTTGAGTTTTACCTATATTGAAGCAAGTGGATTTACTTCCTTTACTCTGAAGGAATAGTGGGATGCTGAAGAACTATAATGCATGGTTCTTATTTATTTTCATTCTTTGCAGTAGCAGGTCATACAGTGCTGCCTGTCTTGCAGGGAATAGTCAGAATATTTGATTAACTTCTGCTTATGCTGCAGAACTAATTTTAAGCATTATCAACTGCTTTAAGCAGGCAGGAAGTCCAATATTAGTAATTCTTTTTGTCTTTCCTTATTGTGGCTCTTGTTTTACAATGGTTCATCCTCTATTTATGTTCCCTAACATGTACTTCAGAATCCATTCATTTTCTCTGCAAAGTAGTGCATCAGTATCAGTTTATGTCAAAAAAACCCAAACTCAGTCAGTCAAGAGGATGGCCACAGCCTTCATTGTGGTGTTGCAGCTGCTCAGATGAAGTTCTGTGGTTTGTATTTGTCAGAACTGGACCAGCCATACGTGTAATCGCGTCTGTTCCCTTCAGATGTACAGCTTGCACAAGTTACAATATAGTCCAAACTTCCTTGCTAACTGGAAAAGATACTCCTTTGCCCTTAAAAACTAGAAGTCTCTTGAGCATATTTAAAGGCAGCAAGAGCCAGGCCTGCAAGTGATTTCTGCTCCCCCTGCCCCCCATCGTCTTCTCAACACTGTAAATAATTTTCAATTGCCAAAATGTCATAGCAAATGAGGAGAAGGAGAAGTTTATAAAACAGCAGGAGAACAGGAATACGGAAGAAATGAGACTTTGATTTATATTTGTTCTGTACATACCGAAGTCATGTAGGAGCAAAATGTTAAATGCCTGTTTTCTCCATTAGATTTTTTTTTCTCAACTGGATTTTTATTGCCCATTGTGTGCTGTTGATCATGTATTTTGTCGAAATGTAAAATAAGCACCTTTTGAATCCCATGGTTGTAATTGCATTTGAGGCATTCTGGTGCTTACCTTAGTTTTTGTTTTCAGGCTTTCTGATGTCACCAGAATCCCTTAATGGAGGTTCATGTGCTGGAGCTCAGTTCGTTGCATTTTCATCTTGATTAATTTTCGATGTGGAAAACTTTCTTAAGCCAGCGGCTGATTGGCTGCAAAATGAAAGTCCTTCCTGAATGCAGTAAGTTTAACTGCTCACTTCAGATGCTCACTTTCCGATGTGCAAGCTGATCAACTTGAACTGCTGTTCACCTCTTGTGTTCTGCTTGCTGCTGAAAATTTTTACAGGGTCACAGAGGAAAACTATGATTTGCCCTGTTTGTCAAAGCAGAAGCACTGCTGAACTTCTGCTTGGAAGCAGAGGGGAGCTCAGAGGTCCACAGTAAAAAAGTCTTAGGTTAAAAGCAGGTTCAAATTCCAGGCATTCTGAGACCACCATAAATAACGGTCCTTAGGTGGTAATGAAATTTAAGAAGGGAATTAATTGTCAGTATCTTTTTGATACTGCTGAAATGTGCATACACTACTGATACCTTTCTTCTATTTAAACAGGCAGCCTTAGAAACACTAATCCCTATTATAGTGTCGTGCCACAGGCTGTGTCCCAAAAGAGGTTTAAAATAAATTCGGGGCTTGTAGGACCCATGCCTTACTTGAGCAAGCATGAAACTACCTCTTCAGGTCCACTGTGTTTTTAACATGGATTAATACTGGACCTAAAATAACAGCGGTGTTGTTTATGGCAATAGCCTCACAAGCATAGACCTTTTGAAAATATCAGCATAGCAAAGTTCCTTTGTCGCATTCCTCTTTTGTGCAAGACTTGTGTCATGCTCCTGAGACTGTCACAATTTAAAACTGCTACTCTTGTGAGAAGTGCCTCTTTAGATATAAATCTTTACATTGTTACCAATTGAATGACCAACTTTCTTTCTGAATTTAAAAATCCGGGGATCGCTTTGCTTCAAATGGATATAGATGAAGAGTTTTCTTTCACTGATAAGCCCTTCCTTGTCTCCAACCCTGTGAGCTCTTAGGTATGAGCCTGTCTTATCTTGTAGTCCCATAAAGTTCAGTGTATCTCCAAGTTCCTAAAGCAAAGTCCATACAGAATTACTTACCTGATTAGGGTCCTAATGTATTCTCCAAGCTCACAGTTCAGGTTTGATGAAAAACAATAAAAGCTGAAGCATCATCTCACAAAAAAAGCCCTAACAGTGCATACTCGTATGTCAATATAGACATTTATTTCAGAGGAGTAAATATACATCAGAATTTGCATTGTGACATGCGTCATATTGTGATAATGTACAAAATACTGGGCTGGTTTGTTTTTACATCATGGTCACCGAATTATTTTTTCTCCCTTGAAAATGTTAAATTTTAGTTATATGTTAATATTGTTATATGTAAAATTAAGTACTTTTTATTCTAGTAACAGTCATATTTCTAAGTTGGGAAACTGCTGTGCTGCACATGGATGGAACCAGAAGGAATATTCTGGAAAAACAGCATTTTAAGTTTGTCTGTTCCTTTAATCCTCCTGAGCATCTGCTCTCAGGCACTGCCAGAGGACAGGATGTCAGGCTAGATGTAACTTTTTGCTGCGATGGAGCAAAGTCCATACGTTCACCTGCCACAGAACACCCAAAGTAATGTATTTTTTTACATGTTTTTTTTTTCTCCAGACATAGATTTTTTTTTTCCAAGAAAAGGTGTTGAATGTGCTATATAGTCACGCCTATATATTCCTTCTGTAAAGTAATGGGGGAAATACTTGTAAGTATTTTTCTTCTAAATAATAACAGTTGTATTTTACTACAGATACTTGTATTTGTTATGGTTTCCATTGCTATCTTGATGGAAAAAGACATGATGTGGGCAAACAACTTTGAGACAACAGCAGTTTAATATTTTCAGTAATAAACCTTGAGTCCCACTTCCCTCGCTGTCAGAGGCAGTATCTAATAAAACCATTATCCCCACCTGCCAGATCGCGATGAAATGAGTACGTTGTACGCATGGGAGTGCAGCATGTAGGGATTGTGTCGCCTTTGGCCATTGCTATGGTAAAGCCTTTGACACTGGCTTGTGTGTTTGGCTCCTCTCTGTCGGGGCAGGGGTATGCACGCCCGTGGTACCCATCCATTTCCTCTTTCAAGCCCAGGGCTGGGAGTCACTCCAGTAAAATCCAAAATTACAATACAAAGTCCTCTCCTCATCTTCTTTTGTTACTGACGTTGTTAATGTTCGCTGAGTTTCAGTAGGTGATTGGCATTAGCCACTTGACATCTTTAATATTTGGAAAAGCAAGTTCCTACTGTGTGCCTGCAAAGGTGAAAGACTAAGCCAGGACCAGTCTCAAGACCTGAATAGTCTCCTGTGCTCTCTAACAGCCCAACCAAAGCATACGCCCTGCGCTTGGTCAAGCACCGTCTGGCAGCAGTTGCATTAGTCACGTTTGAGTGTGTTTCTGAAACATATATAAACTGTTAGGAGAAACAGCAAAGTGTGAACTGCTAGGTAGAGGAAGCTTCACTGAAATAGCAAAAAGGTAATTTTGAGTTAGATACTTGGTTTGATACAAGGATTCTTGAATTCAGCGGAGAAGAAATAGGCTATATCTTTTTTAAGTTAGTAGTTGAGGTGTGACTGTTGTAATAAATAACATTTGAGATGAAATTCACTTTCAGGTTTCCCTGAAAAGCAAGCTCTCATACCTTTTACAGATCAGTAGTAAAGCAAGAAATTACAATGTTATTTAACTTCCTAATTTTTTTATCTGTTAAAAAAAAAAAAAAAAGATGGTATTAAAGGCCAGAAAAGAGCTGAAAAGAAGTGTGAGTCAGATCAGAAGGCTCTAAGTGGAAGTGGCTTTTGTGGCCTGAACTTGAGTTTTATGTAAACATCAGCCTGTCATCTGTCTTGCAGAAATGCAAAGCTTACAATAACTTGGCAAAGTTAACATTTTCTCCTTTGAGGGGCCTAGTTTTGATATAGCTCAGACACCAAAGACTGAAGGGTTTGGGGTTTTTATCGCATCCTAAGAGCATGATTGCCCTGTTGAGAGTTGAGGTTTCATCAAGGCTTGTTCAAAGCAGTAAAATTTCTTGAATTGATTTTCACTGCATCAAATTTCCATGACTTTGAACCAAGGCTGAGAACTGTTTTATTGGAATGCGTGAGAGGAAAACTGTTGTTAAATGATTCTACCTTCACTCTCACAACTGCAGATTCCGGGGGGATTGGGTGGAATACAGAGAGAGAAGAATGCAGGAAAGTCTTAACAGTCTTGGTTGATTGGGGTTGATTGGGTTAAAACCTTCCGGAATCATGTAAAATGATTCTGAAGTCAATAAAATGCTGATGGAAGGATGATTAATTTAAACTACAATAAACAGACTCCTTGTCATGTAGTTGGCTTTGTAGCAAATACATGTTTTTCTCAGTGGAATTCTATCAACATTCATTTTTCTTTGAATTCTGGATATTGCTCTCAATTTTCTTTTGAGGAGAGGCTTCAAATTTTTTTAGAAACCCCTGACTTGTTCCTGTTGGAACTTGCATGCTCAGAAACTGGCCTTGTGTCAACACATCACCTGTTAGTTGTTAAGAGTTTAATTTTCAAAGCTATGATTTCATCTCCCTGCAGAGAAGGTAGACAAAGGGATTCAATGCAACAGCAGTGTTTTAGCTTGAAATGTAAACCAAGACAAAATAGGAAAACATTTTTTGGGATGAACTCAGACAAGACAATTCAGTGTTTACATTTTGAAAGTATTATAGCCCGTAATGCATGATAAACTAAAGGCCTTGTCATTTAGGCTTTAACGGAATTTTGTTCAGTAATGACCACTAATATTTTGTTTGAAAATTAGCATAAATTAACTAGAGCATTCTCCAGGAGTGGGAGAAAAATGTGTTTGCTTTTGTTTTCATCCAGGTCTGCAGTTGCTACTGTTGCCTGCTTTGTTTTGGTCTAATAGCAATTTGTTTCATTTTAGCCTTGCCTTGAGTTCTTGTTCCAAAATTTGCTAGTGTTGTGAAATACCAAAGCAACGGCTTTCAAGGCAGAGCCGTACCACTGTGAAACAGGGAAATGCAAGTAATGAAAGTGGGAACTTAGTAGGACGTCCAAGAGATGACCAGAGATCAGAGTCTGCAAGGAAAGGATGAGGAACTTGCTCCGAGAACTTGCTTCAGGATGAGGTTTCTGTGGACACTTCTAACACTTTTTGGTTGTGTTTGAGTAGGAAATGCCTTGAGAGCAGCTTTTCCTGTGGTCTTATCTCAGGCTTAAGTACAAAGATACACAACCTGTTTTCTTTTCTCTTTTAAAAATATTTAACTGAACTTTTAAAAACCTCAGCAGAAAACCCAATTTTGGTTCAAATGTTGAAAAGAGGCTTAGACCAGTTTTCACTACCCATATCCATCTGCCTGGTTCTAAACATCGTGGGGATTTTTTCATTTGATATAAATGAGAACTACGTTGAGGCTAATTTTTAAGAGAAAATTTCTTAACTTTTAGAACTTTTCCTTCCCACTTTAACCATTTACTTTAAAGATGACTGAAAAGAAGAAAAACGTTGAACACAACTCTGACATGTCAAATTGATGGGTTCATGTTATAGTCAGACTCCTAAGGCATCTGTCCCTTTTTTTGCTACGGAACAGCTGTCCATACATGCTGACATGGCATTCCTACTTAATTTTTTCTTTCCTAATTATGTACTTCTCACAGCTTTTTTACTGGCTTGTTTTGTATCTGCAGGTAAAGCAATATATGTTGGTTTGCTTTTTTTGTTTGAAATTATTTAAAAGCACAGAAAAAAACCATTTGTGCAAATACAAAGAGTATCTCTTCATATTAACATAAAATTCCAGTATGTAGTAATTGAAGAATTATACCATCAAAAGCTTAGAATATTGAATAACTTGTATATTTTCCTCTTTTAAAACAAATAGAGGTTTTGGTGTTCGGTACTTCTGCAAAGCATGTCTCATAGCTGCCTTTTGCCTGAGTGGTGGTGGTGTAATTATTCTCTAGGGAGGAAATGCCTTGAGTGAATGTATGAAAGGAATGGAATAGACATTATGCAACTTACATCCTTTTTGTGAGGCCTCCTTTTTGTAAAATGTTCTTGTTTTGGTGTTCTGGCTGGATAAATACAAGCTGAGTGAGTCCTGATGTCATGGAAGCTCTTAACACTTTTGCCTCAACACACAGAAGCAAAGCTTTCTCTCTTCACCCTCTTCAGTTGCAGGAGCTGATTCAAAAATCATGTCTATTGTTTTTTTATTATTTTAAAAAAAAATCTATTTTTTCCCGCTGTTGGAAGATTACCTTTAATGAAACAGGACTCTTCAGTGGCTCAAACCTTTGAACCTGGTAGAGTGGCACTTCCAAAGATGAGTCCAACTTAAGAATTCAGATCCAATCTCAATTTTAAATACCTTTTCCCACCTACTGCTCTTTCCAGCTCTACACCTAAATCCAGAGTGATTACCCTGGAAATTTGGGTCAGCTCCATTACAGAGGGAGCTAGATTTTCATCTAATTTAAAATTGGTTTAAAACATGGATGAAACACCATTTAAATCTTTAGAATTACAGTAGCATAAAACAGATGTGGAAGTAAAGCTGTCTGCAAGCGAAATCCAGGCAAGCAGTCCGGATGCCATCCAGATCCAGAAAGTCTTCATTTCTAGCATTTATACGTGCTCTGATCTGTTGGGTTTGGATTGGGTTTGTCTCTGTCAGTGGTAAATCTAAAAATTGTTGCCTGTATTGGCTTCAACTTGAATACCTCCTAACCTTCTGGTTTTTGGCAGGGGAGAGTGCCCCTCTGCCCAGCCTGGTGCCCCGTGGCTGGGTTTTGCTGTGCTCTCTGCTGTGGGTCTCTGCACGCACGAGTGATGCTTGGATATTGTCGGAGAGCCGAGGAGAAGGCCAGAAGAAAAAATTCCACCCTCCTCCTCCTCTCTCCCTCTCCCCAAGCTCCTATTTTGTGGTCCTCAACGCCAGTGCAAAGCGTTCTGTTCCTGAAAAGGAAGTGGGGTACCTCAACTTCCCTAAAGGACCATTAGAAAACTGTAATTTCAAAATGAGTTTCCTGTCCAAGGAAGAGGGCTTAGCACTTACAAGAACAGTTCTCCACTGTACGAGGCAGACATTTTAGTTTTATGAGGAACAAATAAAACATTCCTCTGTGCTTTACAGGCATAACACTTTCTTAGACTCTTTAGTTACAAAATGACCTGTCTGCATAGCTCTGCTGCTGGGTTGCAGAGAATAACACGGCCCGACTGTTCAGGAGTGCCTGATGCAGTAAAGCAGCGGAGGTGGGGAAGCAGAGGCAAACCGAAGTCATCTGCTGTTTGCAGCAAATCCTTCCCATGCTTTTCAGCCGGTGATAAAGTCAAACAAAACAATTCCTGATGTAGAGATGCTGGGGTTATTCCAGTGACAGAGAATTGCACTGAGGTCGGTGGGGGTGCACGGGTTGTAACCGAGAGCGCAGCGTCCCCGTTGGAAGGTGATACAGGTCTTGTGTCGCCACCGGCGGCTGTATGCAGGGCTGAATGCAGGCTGAACCTCGCGTGTCTGAGCCGTGGCTTTTGAGAAGTATGTGGAAAGGATTATGCCAGCTTAATTGAGTTCTTTGGAGGCGTGGAAAGCATAGTCAGGTTGACCTTACCCTGCTAATCCTTCTTTAAAAAAAAATTAAAGCAATTGTTGTCAGTGTGAAATGTTGAGTTACTTTTGGGGGCTTAGACTTAATATTCTATCTCGCCCTATAATAAAGTTAATTGTGCACTTTGAAGAGCACAAAAGCAGTGAAAGCCTACCAAAATCCTCAACAAAGCTTAACTGTAGAACATCCAGAAGCAGCTTAAAGTTTTCCAGTAGGTGTCATAACTAGGTTATTATGGGACTTGGGATGAGAAATAATTGAAGAATCATGTTAAATTCAGCCATAGTCTGTGCTATGTGGTATTACTTGAGATATTACTATGTGTTGTGGTAATGGCATATGGTCATGTGAGCTTTGATTTTAGTCTTTTTCATTTCCCAATTAATGTCTTAATTCAGTTGTGTTTGCCTCTAAAGCAAGCCTATGGGAGAGCTTTCATGGTATGGTCAGTTGTTAAAGGTGAACTCAATCTCATACCCTATTCTAATGTTAAATGTAAATATATTAGTATGTAATAGGTGTAAAAAAGGCCTTTTCATTCTTTTTTTCTCTTTTTCTCCAAACGTTACCAAGATTGCAAAAGGAAATATACCAAAAGCAATAGTGAAACACAGTCTGTGTAGAGGAAGATGAAAGGTTATGTGCAGTGGAGACAGCAATAGCACGTAATTGGAAAGTCTGATAAACATGTTATGTCATTTTTTTCAATTGTTCCCGAGACTTTCTTGTAATTAATTGCATTCTTTGCCTAAGGCTTGTTGAGTTGAAGACAGATAAGTCAGCAGGTAACACTCTAGCCTTTCATTTCAGAGATCCCTGCAAAGGAGCAAGTTAATCTTCCCTAATTCCAATAAAAGCCGTCATATCCACAGCTGTTAAATGCATTTTGTCAGGACTGAAAATTTTTTCTAAGGAGATAATTTACTAGGAGCAAACAAACAGAATTCGTTAATTATTTTTTCTAGACAGAAACCTCTCAAAGAGAAAAAAATCCTTAAGTCAGCGTAACAGCAGAGTTTGTATTTGTAGTGTCCTAACTTGGATGTCTGCTTACATGCTTCCATAGTGTTGAAAATGAGAAACTGAGAATAACATCTTTTCTAGCAATAAAAGTAAAAGTGATGCAAGCCAGAACTCACATTTATGACAGGTTTGAGAAAAAAACACCAAAAATATAGCATTTGTACATGTAGTACTCCATCACCTAATAGGAGAGGGATCCTAGGAGATGAACACACAGTAGCCTAGAGAAGAAGACTGAGTCAAGAATCTAGGGGAACTGCTTTAAAAGGACAAAAAGTAAATATAGTTTAGGCCCCAGGACTTCAAGTGTGCATTCGCCCTTCAGTTATTAGCCATATAAAAAGAAAGTGGTGATTTTAGGGTTAGATGTCTATTGAGGGTATTCTGCAGCAGTTAGGAATAACATGATGTAATTCAGGTATCTTTTTGCATGGATGCTAAATAACACATTGATTTTTCTTAATGATCACAATGTAATTAAAAGGGGCTCACTTTTTCCGCAGCGGAAATTCTGGAATTGGCTGGAAATGCAGCAAGGGACAACAAGAAGGGTCGAGTCACTCCTAGACACATCCTGTTGGCTGTAGCAAATGATGAAGAATTAAATCAGGTAAGAAAAAACTCCACTGTGTGAGGGCCGGGATTTCCTTTAGGGCTTTTTAAATTGTCTTTCCATATAGCTGAATTGTAACTCAAGCCCTCTGCTTATTGAGTAGCCCACCAGGAAACTGCTCATTCACTCACTAGCACACTGCCTGTGTAACTGACTACAGCGCTCAGCGCATTTATCTATTTCAGGACTCTTAAAATGTGTAAAAATGCAATAGAGATGTAACATGACATTTGATCGCACCATTACAACTACCTCTGTTAGCGTGGGACATTGTCATAAACTCTACAGAGATGTGGAAAAAACCTTTAGATGCTTTTTTTTGTTTGTTTTTGTTTTCTCCCTTAAGCAGCTTAGGACTCAGTGGGACCTATCCTGTTCCTGTTAAAGTCTGCCATTGTGACCACAGAATTAAGAGCCTTGGAACTCTTGCAAGTCTGTGTCCTTTGCAGATTCCAAGATGCCTTTAATTTAACCAAAAAATATTTGGCTGTTATTATTACAGTCTTGTGGTGTCAGCCGGAGGCGCTGGCTGGGATTAGTGCGCCTTGGTGTGAGGTGCTGTAAAAACACATCTGAAAAGATACTTTTTCCGAACCTGTGTATCACGATGGAGCAGGAAAAAAAAATAATATCTCCAAACCGACCTCCTTCAGGATCTGTCTGAAATTTGATAATACTTTCCATTCACCATCCCTTGGTAAGCTTGGAGCCTTGCTGAGTTGCGCTTGGGGAGCAGTAAACACGAATCAGAAGGTGGGAGTACCTGAGGGACTTTGATGTCACCATCTGTATCCTCCCGAATAGTGAATTAGTCCAAGTTAGATGTATAAAAAAATTAGTTAAAGTGGTTTTAAGTACAGAACATGATATATTTCACCTCTGCTTTTAAAGGCTTGAATGAACCGCACACTTTTGAATATTGATCTGCTTTTCTTCAACTACATAAAGAATTTTTTGAAGAAAGACTTCCAGGTATAGAGATTTGCGTAAATGTTAACCTCCATTTGAAGCTTCTTTTTCTAAGAAAAAAAAAAAGGATCCGTTTTAAAAGATGCCCTTTCAAGAAAATTCAGCAATTGGGACATATATTGGGTTCTCTGGAGCATGGTACCCATTGCAGTCCTGCACCGTGGATGTTGGGTGCCGTTCCCTCACGCAGGCTGCCCTGCCAGGCCCTCGGGGCTGGGGCTGAGTAATCGTCTTCATTGAGTGGCTTCACAGAAAACAGATCTTGTGTGAGCCCAAGAGATACTGACAGGAGCAAGAATATGTGCAAGAAGAATACACATTCCCTTTATAGTTAAAATTTAGTATGTGATTAGCTTCATTTCATACATTTCATGTCTCTTTTCAGGGATAGTGTGTTAAGAAACATACAAAACCCAGTTAAAACTCAAGGCAACGTAGAAAGTTTGCAGTTAACTGCCATTTTCTGTTTATTGGTGAGTAAATGCTGAAATCTGTCATCTGCAACTTTTATCTTTTTATTAGCTATTGAAAGGGGTCACCATAGCCAGTGGTGGAGTGTTACCCAATATTCACCCAGAGCTGTTGGCAAAGAAGCGGGGATCAAAAGGCAAACTGGAAGCCATCATCACTCCACCTCCAGCAAAGAAGGCAAAGTCTCCATCACAGAAAAAAACTGTATCAAAGAAAACAGGCGGCAAGAAAGGGGCAAGGAAATCCAAGGTAGAGTAATCTGTTTCTTTGAAAACCAAACTTGCTTGTAGTAGCTGTAGGGAGCATCACGTAGGGTAGATGTTCTGTTCTGTGTGTTCTTAACAATAAGGATTTCACTAGCAGCAGATGCTGAAGGAGTGCTGCTGGAAGGCTGAAAACCCTCATCAGGGGCACAGGTCTGCAGGACAGGCAGGCAAGGGATAAATCCTCTGTTCTTTGTACGAAACAGTCGTTCATTAGGTGGGCACAGGCTGGAGACACCAACAGCAACCGAGACGTTACGTAGCAGCAGTGGGGGCAGCTTTGCTGTGGCTGCGCATGTGCCTGCGTTGAGCAAAGCAGAGTAACCTCACTTGGACTTTGTTCAAGTATTGATATGTGTTGGCAAGAAACAGGGAATCTGGGAATTTTTTTTGAAAAGTGAAGTCACGCTAAGGCAGCATTTTGCAATTCAAAAGACTGAAGAAAAACAACAGCCTAATTCACTTGCCTTGTAATAATGTCCTCAGCCATTGGCATGTCAGAGTCCTGTTTTCAAGTGTTGTATTTTTCTGTTGTTTGTTGGGGTTTTTAATGGTGGGGGTTTTTTTGTTCTAGCTTAGTATAAGATTCTTCTTTTTTAGTTGATTTGATGAAATACAAAAGGGTGAAATACTTCTGAAGTAGGATGCAGTTCTGCTAGAGCAGGTAGCTGAGACCTGCAGCATCAGAGAAAGTGTGTTGTGGCTACACAGAATTTCTTTGGCTGAGCTAAAGTCCCGCAAATGTCCCTCTCTGCTTTTAGTATGTTATAGATGAGATTGTTCCATGTTTAGACTTGTGGTTTCTTAATTCCTAGTAATCAATTAAACTCATTCAAAATGAAGCATAGAGATGAGAGGAAGAACAAGGGGACCAACATGTGATTTTTCTTGGTAGGAAACTAAGAATAACATCTTTTTTTAAGCTAAGGAGAACATTCCCTCGTTCCTTTTTTTTAGTTTCAGTTTGTAGGAGTAGAGAATCTTTCTAATGTGCGCGTGTGTAACCAAGGATCTTTTTCTGCAAAACAACTACTGTCAAGCAATAGGTTATGAAAGTAGGAAGAAAAATACCTGAATTTCACACAAAATGGACAGTGCATGTGAAAAGTTGCTTTCCCTGTCAAACAAAGCTTCTGGATTCCTCCCCTGTCTCTTTTTGTTGACTTGGTCACTTTTTATGGTTGTTTCATTTTTTTTTGTTTGTTGTACTGTTGAATTTAGTTTTGTCTTTTAGAACACCTAATAGCTGCCATTTCAACTGCAGTGCTTCTAATAACCATGCACTAATAATTTCCCTAAATCTGGATTTTTTTTTTTTTTTCCCCCCTACTTGATTACAAAAGCAGGAAGTCTGTTGTGGGGTTCTGTTTTTCTTCCACACAATAAACTGTATTGTCTGCTTACTATATTGGTATTTGGCTAACAGTAAACTCCTGGGGCACTGAAATAGGAACCATGAAAATCTGATTTTCAAAACATTTGTGTAGTGTAGAGCATAGTTACAGCTTCTAGAAGCACCAATATACCCTTGCATCAAAGTCATTTTAGTTGCTCAGCCACAGATTCAGTTTATGTACTTTGGAAAGGGACAATAAGAGAACAGTGGCTTGCTTGATATTCCAGGTGTGCTTTTCAGCTTCAGCACAGGCATTGCTGAAGGCACCAAATATTTATATTAAATCATAAGTAGTAATTTTATTGAAAACATGAAATGATTTTTGGCACCAATTGAGTTTATAACCACAGCAGTCAATTCACTAGCTTCATGAAGCATCCTTTTCAAAATGTTCATCGTTCTCATTTTTATTCAGTAAATCAGGTCATTCCTAAAACCTCTCATTTTGCTTCAGTGACACGGTTGAAAAAAAGGAATGGTGGTTGAGGGGAAGTCCCTCTCCCCCTACAGTTTTACTGGAGGTGAAGGTGATGATGTTAAACAAGGGAGAGAAGATTGCTCAGCCCATGTCCTGCTGCTAGTCAGGTAGAAAGTAGATCTGTTCTCCTGACACTGCCTCTAAGGATGGCCAGATTTCAAAGCAACTGACAACTCAGTTTTTGCCTTAAAATGGATGTCTGCCCACACATATAAATAGATACATTATCTTTTTCCACACAAGCCATTAGAAAGCTGTTAAAAGTTTGGGACTGTTTGTATGTTTTCCTGGAACACTGAAGACAACTGTCATCTGCATTGTGTGCCGTCGTAGGCAAGAGAAAGCTTGTGCAGATAGGCAGACGTTGAGGTCATTTCCCTATTGATTCCTTCAGCTGTAATCGGTCACTTTAGTTAGTCTAAAGGATAAAATCCAGTGTTTGTACTGGCATTTTATTGCCTGGTAAGCATTTATGGCCTGTCATATATCTTAGTGTTATTAAACTGTTTTTCTCTCAGCCTTGAGTTAACTAATTAACTATATTTTTGGAAGAAGAAGCAGGGAGAAGTGAGCAAATCAGCCAGTGCCGACAGTACAACAGAGGGAACTCCTGCAGACGGTTTCACAGTCCTGTCCACCAAAAGTCTGTTTCTTGGCCAGAAGGTATGCTCCTGCATTTTTATAAATGAATACCTATTTTTCAGTGCTGCTTAGGGAATACCCCCTTCCACCACCCCCCTTTCCCCAAACCGTTGAGGTACAATGGACATTTCCCCACTGAGCACTTGAGGAGGTGTGTGATATTAGTTTTTGAACAAAGCAATTCTCTGAAATAACTTTCAGAACATTTTAAAAATACATAAATGAGTCTTCATGTGGCCACATATTTAAATACTCAATAGAAGGAAAGGCCGTGTGCTTGTAATCTGTCTCGCCTTATTCATAAACAGCGTAATTGTTCCAGCAAAGCTTCTGCCAAAGATGAGATTATTCTAAGAATAAAATGGGTTTTTTTCCAATGGGCAGTCCACTTCATTGTTGATGTAAATGATTTACAGGTTTTTTCAAAACCTATTTTAGACATTTGTTCATAATAGTGATTTTTGTGTTTTGTTCTGCTTTGTTATTTACAAAAGTTAATGCTGTGTAATGATGAATGATGCTTTTGTGAAAAGCTAGAAGTCAACAATCCTTCTTTCCCTGTGAAAATGCTTTGGGACATGGGGTGGTTTAACACAAATACAGATCTGCTTAAAGAGAGGATCCATTTAAAGAGACGATTCATTAAATTAATTTGGACTTGTATCTTGAAACCTGCCTTTAGTTCGTGATGCAAAATTTTTTTAAGTAAAACTGCATCTTTCTTCTGTCATTCAGTAATCAGGTCATTGTGTTGTAAGTCATAAAAGATGAGCCATTGTCCATTGTGGAATGTATCTGCTCTGACTCATTTTTATTTCATGCTGAGGTTGTTCTCCATTTATCCTCCCCCAGTTTGTTTGCTAAGTTTAACATGCATGAGAGTAACATTATGTTTTGCAAGACTCCTGATTTTCCACATTTAATTTTACAGCTAGAGCTAGACTGCTGGTTTGATAGGCTTTTCGGGTTTTTGACTACTACTAGGGAGGTGGTTTTGAACATATTCTTAAAAACATGTTGGTGACTAGATTAGAACCCTAAATTTATAAACTTCATTACTGTATCAAGAAAGATATTAACATCAGACGTCTGGACCTGCCTTTGAACTCCTTTTAGTTACCATAGGAAACCTGTAAGAAAACCTAGGACTGTGTTGACCCAGCAAATCTGTGGGGCTTTGCTGTTGGGCTCTGGGGAAGAGAACTGTGAACTCCAGGACTGCTTTAAGCTGGGATGAGCAAAGCCAGCATCTGTCGTAGAACTTCCCAGTGAGTTCTTTGTACTGGGAAATGGACTTTCTGGCTTTCTCACTCACTTGGAGTGCAGCCCCCTGAAAAAATTGCTTGTAGGACATGTCCATCCCAGTACAGGTTTGTTGTCGGTTCGTCCTGCACATGAGAGGGGCCAGGTGTTAGCCTTTATTTCTAAGACGGTAAACATAATTAAAAGAGAAATGAAAATCCCTTTGTCTCCTGTGAAGGAACACTCCAAATGGAATGGGTTATTTTCTGAGGGGCAGAGAATGCAGAGGTGCTGTTGAGATGGGCCTAGCACAGATTATATTCTGCTTTTGGTTCCCTGTGAGAAACTGTCTTTAGAGGCAGTAAATGGTTAGTGTAAAAATTTGAGAAAAGTAGGGTCTATCAAATACAAGAATTTTCCGTGTCCTGTTATGTGTGAGTTAAAAATGAAATTCTTGTCTTGTTTGAGCTGATAAATAATATATTAATGCCTTTGTTCTGGTTTACCCCCAAAATAGCACAGTTAGACCAACCTAAATTATTTTAAGCATTTGTGTTAAGACTGAAAATGTGAAAAGCTTAAAATGAAAAAACCTTTGCACTGTAGTGATCAAAGAGATTTTATTTAGCATAAAAAGAACCAAGCAAAAGTGTTCTGCTGGCTTATTCCTAGAAATATTTTCAGCCCATTCCCCAGAAATTATTGTCAAAACATGCAATTTTGAAATTACCAAGTAATTTTGATTTTCTTCTGATAAAAAAGGCAAAGATAAAACTTTCCATCGTGGAGTCGGTGAGAGTTGGATGCATCCTCTCTCCTAAACTGGAGGTGTGTTTTGCCTGGCCCGGGAGGCTCCTGGCTGTGCCAGGACGTCTGCGACGTGCAGGCTTAGGAGACTGCGACCTCATTGATGGTGGCGGTTGTTAATTGTTTAATTTACACATGGAAGTCTCAAATAATTGCTATTTATTTAGGAAATTTACAAATTAAATGTAACAGTTATCTATAAAAACTCTGGTGACTTAAAATTGGTTAAGTGCTTCTGCTTAGCCATTTCTACATGCAATTGCTGTTTAAAAAGATAATATTGATTTTTAAAATATTGACCTCAGTTTAAGTCCTATGCTTAACAAAAAAAAATTAAATCTGTTTTGTTAGGGTTGTCTTAGATTAGTGCCACATGGTATTCATAAACTTAATGAGCTAAGAATCTTCTTCAGTAGCGATTCTGAACAGTTGCAGTTCGATTCCTTAGACTTGTGCGTGTTGCTGTTTTTCAAAGCGAGTGAGGGCAGGAGGTGTTTCCCTGTTTGGAGGAGGCCCTTTCTCCTATTCAGCGTAGCCTCGCACTCCTTACAAAGCATTTTGAAGGAAGGAAAAATCTTCCAGGGAGGGCAGCATGTGTAGGTGGTTGAGCTGGAGGCCTGGAAACCTGGAAACCATGAGTCCTGGCTGTGGCCGATTCAGAGATACTGCAAATCACCTTTCTGTGTTGCCTTCCTCCTCTGCAAAATGGAAATACAGTTACACTCTTCACACAGATGGTAGGAGAGCTTAATATGTTAGAACATTTGAGCTTTTCCATTTGGAAAGCAAAAATATTCATATTAATCACAGTTACTTGACTTCTCTTGAATTTGTGCGTACAGATTTTCGGTATACATTTGTGTTCTGTGCATTCTAATAAACTACAGTGCAAACACAGAAACCTGAAACAGAAAACCCCAAGCAGTCGGAATCTTTCGAACCTCCTGTGACATCCTTGAACACCCTTACAGCATTTCTCTTTGGTCTGCAAAACCACTGTCTGCTAGATCAGAAAGTAATTCACGAGGTGCACAGAAAGAAAATAATCCTGTTGTTTATATCCCATCAGTCATAAGTGTTTGATGGGAAAAATCTTTTTGTTGGCTCCATGTTTGCAGAAGGGAAAGCAAAGGGTTTTATTTGCAAGAATGGCACTTCAGCCTTCTACTATCCCCAGATTTAATTACTGAAAACACAAACGAGAACGTTGCAAACCTGGGTATTGTTCAGTTTTTAAAAAGTACTGTTACTGCATTCAATCTTTAGGTGGCTGCTGACATTCAGCTAGAAAGTCTTAGAGGTCAGGAAGTGGCAAAGAACCCTTCGGTTATACCTGTAGAAGTGTATTAGTGCTACACTAAGAAAGTATTAAAACCTAGGTACTAGGTAAATGTACATGCTACAAGTGACATCCCAATGGAAACATGGTATTCTGCACATTAACTGGTTTGGCTTTCTTGAGGCAATTCGGGAGTAGAGGCAGAGTTGTAAGACCTCAAGCCTAGGCTTTAGGGTTTGGACTTTGAGAGAGACCTCAGCTTGTCGTCTCCAACAAGCGTCTTCCATTTTCTGTATGAAATTCATACCAGAAAAAGTTCCAAGACTTTAAAGGTAATTTTATCTGAAATAAAACGCAAGGCTTGGCTCGGAAAATGCTCATGGATGTGCTAAGTGCCATCTGCATTTTATCTAACATTTAGTTTAAATGTTACCTAAAGTTATGTCCTTTCTTTGTTGCACACATTTATGTAAGTTGTGCCTCTTGGGTTTTTTTTTAAGTGGCCCTTTAGGACATCACTTCAGTCTAATACATGCTTTGTGCTGTTGGATAGTAAAATTGAGTGATTCCTCGTTGGAGAATTTAATTCTATAGGAAAATTTCTGATTTTTTGTTTTAATTGGTTTTGGCAATTGGATAGCTCACAGTGCGTGGAACAGTAAATGCAAAATTTAGCAAAATAATACTTAACTGCCAACACATGCTATCAGTGATGGGCAGCTTTTTAAGTATTTTGTTGTTGCTGTTTAATTGAAAATTGCCAGCTAATTGCTATTTAAATGCCATATATGAGTAGGCGCAGAGATAGATTAAAGGTCTGAAACCAAAGGGGTCTGCAGCCAATAGATCTGGGCAGAAACTTGTAGAACGCTGAATTAGGGATTGGAGTCGCCTATAAAATGAACAAAACATGCTTAGGAACACACTAAAATCTCCACAAAACAGTCCTTTGGTGTGTGCATGTGTTTTGTTGTTGGTTGTTTTTTTTTTTTTTTAATTTCAAAATTCATACAGTTTCTTTAACATTTTGGTTTGATTTGATTTGACTTTTTTTTTTTTAAACAGCAGTTGCTTGTAGTCAAACTCAAGACTCAAACTCAAGTATGAATAACTTGCTACGTGTGAAGTATTAAAGGATTCTCAGCTATTTGGAAAGGAAGCTTTCGTAGATTTTATTACAAATTCACGAACAGACCCATACTTAAAACAGGACTGAATTACACTCATTTTTAGCCAAAATCACCCTATTTTGAGGGAACGTAGTTTACTGAAGCAACATATGCAAATTTTATCAAATTGCAGGCTTTTAGAAAGAGAAAGAAGGCCAATTCATATAATCACATGAATGAAATGGAAATAATTTTTTCATAAAACTTAAATGTATGGATGTTGGCCTCCTTAAATGACCCATTCACTTGTATTGGTTACATGAATTGGCTCATATTCCCCATTAATAAACTCGCATATACAAGGAGAAGATTTGAAGAGTTAAGTTTACAGAATGTGGATTAAAAACCAAGAGACAAAATTGAGTTAGTGATGAGATTAATTGCCATGCCCGAATGTGTACGTTATGCTTCATAGGTTGAACCCAGCAGGCTTTGGCTTAACTGCAGCTGGCTTCAGGGCTTGCATAAATGAATGAGAACTTTCCCTTTCATAGTTGCTTTCCCTATTGCCTAATCAGCTACTCAAATGATGATTTTAAATGTGCGTTTTAGATATAAGCATAATTTATGATGTAGATAATGTGCTTCCCCACATGAAAGAGTCCAGAAAATGTTTGCACTTTAAGGTATTTTGAGTTTTGGCAGTAGTAAACTTGATGCATGTGAAATCAGACTTCCCAACACTGGCTACGGGGCGGCGTCACAACCCCCTGGTTGTCACCTTCCTCACGTACCTGTCTGCAGCTTTGGCATTTGCCCAGTTTGGCATTTGCATCAAATTGCATCTTATTTTATATACTAGTTGGTAAATCTTGCTCAAAATGTGTTGCTAGAAGTTGAAATCTCTGCACTTCCTCGTATTTCATTAATTCTTTTTATTCTTTTAAGAGCACGAAGTGCGGACATGAGGTTAATCTCCAGACAGCTGCGCTGACTTCCTCACCTTACTGTGTGCCCATGAGGAATCCTGATTTTGTAATGATTCAGGCAGCAAGTGAGAAGCATCCTTTAAGCAGAGGGTTGTTAATGAGAGGAGTTAATAGGCGCTAGTGGGTGGGGTTACAATCTCTGTTTTCATGAATGGCAGAAGGAAGTAAAGCAAATAAAATGAAAACTAGAAGCAATAAGCTCATAATAGTGCCTGCTTACAGTACTTCACGTTCACAAAGGCGGCAGGTCTGTGCCGATGAAAATCGAAATGACAGCAAGACAGAATGTGGTGGCCTCTAATAAAGACAGAGAAAGAGACGTGTCCCCTTGCTAGGATGGAGGAGTCGCTGGAGACAAGCCCGTGCTTTCTCAAAGATAGCCTCGTGTTGGCTGGCTTGAAGCAGGAGGAGCAGCATCTTTTATCCAGTTCCAGTGCGGAACGATCATGGCATGTTCCAGTAATTCATGCTTAAGGAATGATCAGGGTGTCCTTCATCTATACTTTGAGGAGAAATAAATAACTTCTTTTAATCCCAAATAGTGACCAGCATAAAGCCAAAACAGAGCTTGTTAGTAGGTACATTCATATCCTCCCAGTGTCAACAATGTTTGAGTCTTGTGTTTGCAATTTTTTTGGATAATAACCCTCCTTTATGACCTGCCTTTTATTTTGCATATTTGTTTGCAGTGATGCTATCTCCATCTGTGTTGCAAAGCTCACTTTTCTGCAGCTTCTCTGTGATTTCCCAGCTGTCCTGTTATTTCCCACCTCATGCTTTTCTTTTCAGCTGAACCTTATTCACAGTGAAATCAGTAATTTAGCCGGCTTCGAGGTGGAGGCCATTATCAATCCTACCAATGCTGACATTGACCTTAAAGATGACCTAGGTAAATGGGGCATGGGTTGACACAACTAACGGTCACATGGAAATTATGGAACCCAGAATTTACTCTCTAGAGCTTCATCCGTTTAATAAGAGCAGAAATTCCAATCTTGCAGGTTCCGTTTTGTTGAAGAACTATATTCGAAAGACGTTTTTTCACCAAATCTGAATACTTGCAGCTGTTGCTGCAAGTTGATCTTCAAGTTGATTTCCGTTAAAACAAATCATTTAAATTCTTTTCCATAATGATCATATGTGACTGTTAGCTATTTTGGGGGGTTTCTTATTTGGATACTTTGAGGACTAAAATACTTTTTTGTCAGGTTGTTTTCAAAATAAGCAGTTTCTCCATTCTAACTGCAATACTGGGGTTTTTTCTGATATTCAGAGTAGGCATAAAATTCTAAAGAGGAATGATTAAATAATTAACTGTGCCCCAATCTTTCCTACCTTGATTTCATGTTTAATTCAGTCAAATAATTTGTTTCCATTATGCTTCAATGACTCCCTGTCACTTGCACATTCAGCTGAAAACAAATACTGATGTTGTACCAACAGTGCACCTGTAGACACTCTCATAGATGGTGTATCGCTTTTAAAGCTTCTGTCTTGTTCCAAATTGAGAAAAAAAACAATTTAAAAATCCTTCTTCAACAGAAGTGGGTTCTACAGCAATAGTGAAAGAAAAATTAACTTCCATGCATTATGTATTGCATTCCCTTCTTTGATGATTACTCCTGTTGCTGTCTTTTTTTTTTAAACTTCCTTAATGGAATACAACCCATAATTCTTCTACTACTGCATTTCCTATGGGAATGTACACAAGTAATTTAACAAGAAAAGGTTTTAAGGTGGCTAATTTCTAAATCAGCCTTTCTCAGAAATGTGTATAATTTTACAAGCATCTCGGCCATTCCAATGCATAATTAGAAAATATGCCTTACCTTTAAAATATAAGAATGATCATTTATGGTTTTTAAAGCAAATTCAGTATGTGCCTGTCTGCAAATACATGGTTTCCTCTGAAGGAGACTGTCATTTTTACAAACAAAGTGCTGAAGCGCTATACCTACGAAGATTCGTGCCTGTCAGCTTATTGATGCTGACAAAATGGAGAAACTAGTTATTTTGTTTGGCTTGATGATCCTGAATTTCTTTTTTTTAAACAGATTCTGTATTTTAGTGTCATACTCTGTGGGGAACTGGTTGTTCTAGGTTTCTGCAGAGTGAAATGGGGTATTAGCTGATTTTAAAACTTTGGAAATGATCTCGTGTGATTGCTCTGACTTGTCATTTTAACATTTATTTGATCATGTCATACTCAAGATTCCTCCTCCTGTTCCCTACACCCCTTTCTCTACACACACCTGCACACACACCCCAGCATACTCCTTTGACGCAAGGTTTGGAGATGTAAAGGTAGGAAAATATGGACGTTGGTACATGTGTAAATGTAGAGCCTGTGCTGGGTCTCTGTCCAACGTGGTTGATATACATCTGTTTACCTGTTGTAGTTGCAAGTTGTACAGGCTGACATTGCCACGATCGACAGTGATGCTGTCGTTCACCCGACAAACTCTGACTTCTACACCGGTGGTGAAGTAGGTAATGGAAAGTTCAGTGCTGCGGAGTTTGTATGTGTGTGCATGGGCAATCAGCAGCCACAAGCTTGTTGTAGCTATGCAGATTTGCATTCATTTCTCACTTCCAGCAGTCCTGACTGATGATAAAAAGAAATGAATAATTGCCAACTCAGTCGGCGGTTCTGATTTTTATCACCAAATCAGATTTTCAGAAGTAACAACTGAATGCACCGCCAAAATTTGAAGGGCAGGAACAGTACGTTCGATGCAGGCATGTGACCAAGGAAAATGAATTGCCGCATTGTTTGTTAGACGTGTTAAATGCCTGTCTTGAATATGGTTTGAGTCTAGATCTTTAGATTTCTAACCAGTTCCAGTACACCCCCTCCATGCCAAGTTTCAGATCTGCTGGGTCTAGCCCATCTGTATTCTGAACTCTTAAGATTGGTTAGTATTTTCATATTTACGGACCAGTTACCTTCATAGCCCAGCTCCACGGTCCTCACGCCCACGAGCACGGGGCCAGTGACGCTACATACAATTTTCAGGCAGTCAGTCATCTAAGGTACCCTGATGAGAGAAGGCACGGTAGCAAACATGACAGACGCCTTAATTCAGTCTGTTATGTGTCCCCCGAGTAACTCTTACTTTAGTAGTGCCCCACGCTGCCTACAGTATTTTGAAGGGTTTCCTATAAGGGTAGCAATCCTTTAACTGAGCTGCCTTGGTAATTACAGAAGGCAAAGCAGAATTTGGGCTGAATGCAGAAGTTGCTGGTGAGGGTGGTGACACACCATGCTTAAAAAAAAGTGTCACCCAATCCCAGCCTCTGTTCTACATCTCACCTAAACCTCACCATTGCTGTGTGAATGGCCTCCCTCCATGCCTGCGCTTTCCGAAGGGGCTACTGTCTGAGGGATGCGGGGGCTGATGGAGCTCTGGGTGGTCTTTTGGGCAGGAACAGCTGAGACTTGCCTAAACGTGCTGCAGAGACACTAAAATACGAGTGTCTTAATACCCTGTAGCTGAAGAATATGCTTCTAAAGTCTCTCAGACCCATTAGCTAATGTACTTGTCTCCTACCCTTTGTTAAAGAAATGCTTTGCTACCCTACAAAGAAAATTGTCTCTCGAAGCTGTACTGCTCGATCCTTAGCGTAGGGTCCTGGTGCCTCTGACTGCTGTAAGAAAGAATAGAAGTGCACAAATGCTTAGCTTCCAATGATTAACTTTTACCCATCTAAATTATTATTATTATTATTTTATTTTTTGTTGTTTTTTTCCCTAACAAATTAAATGTACTGGGGGCTTATCCTGAGAATTTTACAGCCTAAATTTCCGCTAACGCTGTTTTCGACACTGATACCAATGCCTGCTTGGAAAGCATGCGATAATGATCTTATTCTCATGGGAGTGACACATATTTATGCCTATGAGCAAATAAGCTACTAACCTTGAAGCTGCGAAGCAAGACTTCCATCAAGAAACTTGCTAATGTAGTGGAAAATGGTTAAATACAGTATGTCCTTTCCCAGGGGAAGCTAATTTACAACATAGTTCTGGAATATAATTTCAATATAAACCCTCACTATTAATCAGAAGAAGAGTGTAATTGAGGAGTAAATGCAGAAAACCTCACTGATTCATACCAAATGAGACTTTTTCTCTTCTTTGTACCAGATCTGCAAGAAGAGACATGGGTGAAATAAACTGACAGGGTTGTTCATTGCTTTTAATTATAAATTAATTCCCAGTAGAAAGGAAAAAGCTGATCCTTCTGGATTGAATTAAAGCAAACCAGGCTAAATTCCATTAAATGTACAACAGCTTTGCAATGGCAAAGAAATGACCTACTTAATAGATCTTTTCTGGTCCTAGGTTCTGCACAAGGCTTAATTATGTTTCCCCTTGAAACAAGAGAAATTAAGGATTATGAATGTCATGGGGGTTAGGATCTAAGTTCACGGCCTCAAGGGGAATATAACTGGAATATATACAAATACGAATGATTCGGGAATACAGACAACGAGACTATAACTAGAATGTTGGACTGTTTCTCTCCCTCCCCATCCCTTCTCCNTAAAAAAGCTTAAATGAGCACAAAGATCAGATCACACTCTGACCTTGCGATCCGGCTTTTGGCAAACACCCCTTGTGAATTGGTTATGAAAAAAAAGCAAAAGAAAAGGCATCCATTTTTTAATTGTCCTCAGCTTTTGTACCCCAAAAGCAATAAACTGCCAATAGCAAAATAGAGGCAGGGCCACAGAGACGGTTTTTGAATGAATAAAGAAATGCATTGTTTTCAACTTTTAATCTTCATTTTGGAAGAAATTTAGCAATGGTGTGAGAACAAAAGCATCTCGCAGTCCTCTCTGTCCTTAGAGCTGTAGCCCTATTCAGTATCTGGAACCTTGGAGGGGGGGCTCTGCTTCCTCGAGCATACAGTATGTGCACTTCCATCAGAAAATGCGGTTTTTCTTTCTTCATCAGTGAAAGTGAGGGGTTTCAGCGAATAAATGTCTAGAGATCCTAGTTCTGAATTTTTGGAAATCAGTTTTCAAAGTAATGTGTCAAATCAGAGCCTTTATGATATCACTGCTTTTTACTTACCTACCTTTGTAATTAATGTGCACAGTGCAAAATTATGTGGGATGCTTATGTAGTTAGGAAAATGCTATCTTGGGCTGTTTTGTTATTTTCTTTTATATTAATATTTCAAACTAGAGCTGCAAAATAAGATCTAAACCATTTAGTGATGGACTGCCTTTGTAAACGGTGTACCTTTTGGTTGCCCTGAAACACCGCACAGCTCTTCTCCTCCCAGAATGACTTTGCCCAGCTCCTTAGCTGCAGTTAGAGAAGTTCATTGGAGGAATATGTTCCTTAGGGATTCTCCTTATTTCTGAGGCTCTTCCTCTTGGTTAAAGGTGGCTCAACAAGCTGGGCAGTTACCAAGTAAAGCAGCCCGCTGCACTCACGAGACTGTTTCATTCCTGGTGCCACCTGTTGGGGTCAGGGACCAAGATCAGGTGAGTTTCAAATTCTTATTGTGGCAAATGGCTCTTTAAAACAATTTGTAAGCAAGAGGGGAAATGAATCTTAGGGGAAGGAGTTAGGACCCTTCAACCGCTCTCGAGCTAGCGCATCCTCTCCGAGCGCTTCAGGCTGACAGATGCTCATGATAAGGAAGGAGGTAGGGATGTCATGTCGGATGTTTTGACTTTAAAATCGGCGTCTGAGAACGTTAGCGAGGGATACCGAGGTGAGGTTTTTGGGTTGTTAGGGTTGTCTTTTTTGGTTTTTTTTTCTTTTTGTTGTTGTTGTTGTTGTTTTTAATGACTAGTTAATTCTGAAGTCCCAAAAGGTTTAGATCTTACTTTGCAGTCCCCAAAAAAATGTTTGGGCAGAAAAACTCTAGAATGATGTAATTAAAAAAATAACGATGAGTCACATGTCTGCTGCGGCAGCCTGGGATCAGAGGAGTAAACTAACCATTCTCTGTTCAGGGAGCACTTTGGAAAAGAAAGGCGGCAAGGAGTTTGTGGAAGCTGTCATTGAGCTTCGCAAAAAGAACGGGCCGTTGGACATAGCTGGAGGTGAGGTTCTGCGCTTCGGAAACCTGCCCACAAAACACCGCGCTCTTCCTCCCACGCTCCTTCTAGTACGACATTGGGTTCGTCCTGTCTGCAGCCAGCGTTTGGGGCTTGCCTGGTATTTGTGTTCTCCAAAGTTAGGATGCACAGCTTGCATCTGGAGTAACCAGAGCTCCTGGGAAGTGGTGTAGCGATGTAGCACCACAAATAAGAGCAGGCTGTTCGCAGCTACACACACCCACACTGAATGGTGATCATTAAGGGCACGGTTCAGAAAAGCCATTAATTAGATGCTTATTTTTCAGAAGAGTTGAGTCCAACTCTGTTAAACATCTGCTTTGCTGAAGTGCCGCTGACTTTCACTGAACTTAAGCACGTGCTTAAAGTTAAGCATCTGCTTGGGTACTTTGTTTAATCAGTGCCAAAATCATCACTATAAAAGCTTACGACTCTGTGATGCCTAGTTATCAAAATTTATGTAATATCTGAGAAAAAAATCTACTATGTGAGTAATAAAGTTTGGTAATGACGATATATAATTTTACACCATCTGTGAAATCGCTGATACATATTGTTCATATAGAAGGCTGATTCTGCCATCTGTGTTTATGCTATAAAAATAAATACAGTGTGCGCAGTTTTGTAAACGAATTCTGAATAAAACTGAAGAGGAGATGCAAGACCAGCTCTGACAGGAAAAATTACAACTGTTTACTTCTGCTGCTTAATACGTTGGGGTTTTTTCCTTGCTTTTTAGAATTTTTAATAAGGTTTTCTTGCTTTGCAAAAATATGTAGAATCAAGTACTGACTTTTTTTTTTTTTTTTTCTCACTTCAGTACAGTATTCTTTATCAGCCAAGACCAAACTGCTTACAAATAGGTTTTTTTCTGGGCCCTCAGTGCACCCCTCAGATCTGAGGCTGCTACACCAGGAGAAACCGGCTGCTAGGGACTTGTTGGAGGACTCGAGAGAGGAACTGATACACATCAATTTCGCAGTCACGCAGATATCTAGTTTTCAGATTCCTCAGTTATATTGGGTATCCCTTTAATCTACAAATAACTGGGATCCTTATTTGGAATATAATTATAACTAGTCCAGAATGTGTCCATGGTTCTCTCTCTCTGTTTCTACAGGAAAAGCATAACTGACTTCCCCTTTCAAAGCATTTGTATTTAAAGTAAGGGACAACTGCTCTTGGTAATTAGCAGTTGTCCTCAACAGAATCCTAATGAGTTAATTAATGACTACCCTAGAAAACACTCCCCGAGAAGTATTAAGGTTGGTGGTGCGTATCAATACAGTTACTTCATTCTTTCAGGAGGAAGATATTGTCCACATTTCACATCTGACTAGAGAGATGTCAGCTGCTTTTAATAGATTTTTCTTGGATTTATGATGTATTCTGAACCTGCCAACGTTTTAGTTGCACATTATGACAAATTAACGTTGCCTCAACACTGAGGCTATTCAACATGTTGAGAATCTGCAAACCCATAAGAACATAAATGCTTGTGCTTCCATTGTCCTTCGGAATGTCCTTTCCTGATTAACCCCCGGTCGGATGCCATATCACACAGTCTTCTGTCTTTCCTGCAGCAGCTACAGGGTGGTACCCATATGTGATGGTTGTGCTCCAAGAGTTATTTCTACTATACTTGAATAACAAAATGCCTCATAAACATTCCAGAATGGAGCAGAGGATTTCTGGCTTCTAAGCACCTTTACCAACCTGATTTTTATTTTATTTTTTTTTTATTATTGGTATTTTTGTTACTGTTTTTGAAGACATAAGCTGCCCTTTGGTACCTGCACTTTTGTGGCCGTGTATGATTACGTCCCAAAGCGTGCGTGTGAGGGGGCTGACCCTTAGTGAAGGTTCAGTGTTTGCTCTTGTGAGATTTTGACTAGATGAATTTTTTCCCCCCAGCTTGTGATTGGGGTGTTTCTATTCCCTCTTTTTTTTTTTTTAATTAAAAAAAAGCAAAGCAAAGTTACAAGTTTTTAATTGCAGCCACAGACCTGTGAGTTATGAAGTGGCGGTGATGCTCTTACCCTGTTTTCTGGCCGGCAGAGCGCAGTCTGTTGGTGCTCCGTGATGGGAAGTGGTGACCCCAGACTGTGTTCTCCTGCTGAGAGAAGGTCTCTTGGCTGGAGAATCTCCGTCTGTCGGAATTTTATAGGCAGGGTCTGCTGCATCCTTTTACTCCCCACACATCCATGGCAGCAGTATCATGGTGATAATATACGATTCACATGGTAAAAAATTATTCTTCCTTTCTCTGTGCATACAAGGCCTCTCCTGTTGGTGTATAAATGGCGTGAATCAAACATTGTAAATCTAGGGATGCGTGCCCTCCAACCATCTGTCAAGAGTGTGATGAAAGAGAGAAACTAAACCCAGTGTTGCTTAAGTGGTCTCGGGTGACCCGTACACAAGAAAGCCCAAATAAGACCAGGCCCAAAGTCTTGAAATCATGCAAAATGTACTCTTTGCAGTTACTCAACAAAGCTGGAAATAAGGCAAAAATCGTAATTTACCTCTTTTCCAGCCTTCCTTGCCCGTTTGCAGAGCATTAGTAGCTCTGAACTGGTCCAGTCTGGGCTGCTGTGAGATGGGAAGCTGGCGAAACAGATGGTGTGTTTAGCAGGAGTAGCTGAAGGGCACGCAAGTCATAACTCTGTGCGACTGTCCAGCACCCTGATACTCACTGCTGCTCTGCGATAAACTGAGCCGAAGCAAGACCATCCCTTGAACAGGTTTATGTACTAACAGATTACTGCTTTTTTCCTTACACATTACACAACTTTGCACAATCCCCGGTAGAAATATGTTTTCTTTGATGTCAGCCATGAATTCTTGCTCTCCCTAAAATAAGCTCGATTATAGCTCTGATTTATAAATTACCACAGCAAAGTGCAGCTGGAAATGGAAAATACAAAGCCTCTGTAATCATGTTGTTATATTTTAAGGCAGTGTGATTTGTAATCTAAAACATTCACGGGGGCTGAGGGAATGTCTGTCAATTGTTTGCTGTTTTAATCACATGTGTGCTCTTTTAATCCTAAAGAGAGAAAAACAATTACGTTTCACTTTCGGTTCTTACTAGCTGTTGTCAGTGCTGGCCATGGATTGCCTGCGAAATTTGTGATCCACTGTAACAGCCCAGGCTGGGGCTCAGACAAATGCGAGGAGCTGCTGGAGAAGACGGTGAAGAACTGCTTGGCTCTGGCTGACGAAAAGAAGCTGAAATCAATTGCATTTCCTTCAATTGGCAGTGGCAGGTAAGGCCGTTACACAAACCCGGTACTTGATGCCAAATGGGTCACATTTCTAAGTGCCATCTCCAATGTTCCGGTCCCTCCTCGCGTACCAGCCCCATTGCTACAGTGCTGGGTTTATTCTCGTTCCTCCGGATCGGTTCCCTGGGTGAAGGTTTATCTAAGCTGTGCACGGAGCCTGCGGGTGTTCTCCTGAGCACTAGTTCAGCTCTGGCAGGGATCCCTGCCGAATCTTAAGGCACGCAAATAGGTTAAAGAGCACAAACCAAACTTTTTAAGAAGATACTATAAAGGATATTATAAAGACTTTTTTCATACCATCAATCTGTTCATATAAATTGTGGATGTGGAGGAGAACACAAAGAATCTAGTTTTAGTTCGTAATTAAACTTACTGCAATATGTGTCGGATGACGCTGATGGTATGATGACCAGAATTTGTGTCTTGGTGTTGGTTTAAGCGGCAGACCTGAAGTGCTTTGGTTCTCAGGATTTGCAGAGTCACTTCAAGCTTTTACCCAAAATTCGTGAGCTGAATTCCATGCAGTTTACATCATGGGACTCTTTCAGGGGGGAAAAAAAAAAAAAAAAGGCCTTAAAAGCCTTTGCCAAAGTTTTTGAAAGCCAAAGTCTAAAGTGAAGGTCCTCTGGCTTTGTACGGGATGCTCAGTGCCTTTGAAAGTTGGATTGTGTTCTTCAGCGTCTGAATACAGGCTTCACTTTTAATCTGGGGTGCTTGGGTCTGGGGTGGGGAGGGAGGTTTGGAACACTGGGCCCGTAATGGTGGCTCAGCGTGAAGACCGAGGGCCAAACCCAGGCTGAATTACGCAGTTTGTACTTAACCCTGAGCAGCTGCCCCTTTCGGGTTTGCCATGAGGAAGCTGGCTGATGTACAGCGAGAGCGTTCTTCCCACTGTGCCCTGCTGCAACACCGGGTTCATTCCTGCCTGTTCGGTGGGGTAGGGCAGGAAGCGCTATTTGAGCTTGTGGGTGAATGACAATAAAGAAGGATAATAAATTTAAGCGACTTGCATCAGATAAAGCTCCAAATAAGGTTAATTTGCCTGGGTGTCATTTTCAGGAGGTAACGTGAGCCTGCTTTGTAGAATGGTGGAGAAGTACAGTGGAGGGTTCATACTAACCTGTTGAATTAGCTGTCAGGTTCCCAGGCAAAGAGAAGCTCTCAGTTGCTCTGTGGGAGAAACTCTGTTCCTCCACGGGCTGAACTGGTTACGTGGGTGCCTAAAGCGAGACCCTGTAAATAAAGTACCCGCCACGAGCCCTCTCTTTTCTGGGCAGCTCCCAGCAAAGAACCATTCCCAGCCCTTGTTGCGAAGGAGTTGGTTGGTGTTGGCAGATGATGAAACCCCGAGTGATCATGAGATTCACATTCTGGTATGAAAGCTGGCTGCTGCCAGGCAAGGGCTGTGGCTAAGTTCTCCACTTGGCATATGCCCGTCATTCTCATTCAAGCCAGTTGAAGCGGTGTTTTTAAAAGATGGAGAGGGATCAACAGGCCTTGAGAAATATATGAGCTTGTCTATTTTCCCTTTTTTCTCTTCATTAGAGATATTCAAGCATAAATTAATTTTGGAGAGCACAGAACATATTCTGACAATACTCTTTACTTGTTTTTATGAAGTCAGAAGCGTTAAAAAAAAATAAAAGTAAAGCTTTTAAAGACAGCGAATGCCAAAGACGCCGCATGTATGCAGCTGTTCTAGTACAGACATCTGTCAAGCAGACATCACCCAATAAACCCACATAAACAGTTTCATTCTCTTTTATAGTTGAGGAATGGGATTACATGAGGGCAGTTCAAATAAATCACAGGGGGAAATAAAATAGCGTGCTTGTAGCACTCAGTGGGCCAGATGCTCAGCTACAGCCAACTTGTGGAAAGCACAAGTAGGTGCCGTACAAAGGTAGCCTGGAGTTCAGTCTGGTAGGGCCAGCAGGAGAACAGGGAAAGGAGAGTTACGGATTGAATATAAAATTGTCCTTGGAGCAGGGATTTCATTCTGAGGCTCTGACTTTCATCTGAATCGACATTAGCTTGGCTAAACTTTCCAACTGCCTTCTCACGAGAATTTACCCCAGATTGGTTGAGAGACGCAAGAGGTTTCTGTTTCTTCTTGCAGCCCACACGTGGCCATTGGGTTTTTCTGCCCTGCCTGTCTCCTCTTCTTTGGGACAGTGACCCAAAACCATTCACTTTCATCAGCTTCCCTGGGTGCGTCTCCCTTTGACCAGGCTGTTCCGCTGTCGGTTCCCCTGTCGTGACCGCCCTGCTGGGACACTGCTGAAGTGGAAGCTGTGTGACTTCGGAGTCCCTCCCACAAAGCGAGAGATTCCGAAACAGCGTGTACCCTGATTTTGATGCTGGCCTGCCTGATGGTTCCTGCTCAGGAGCAAAATTCCTTAAAGATCTGTTCAATATACGCCAGGATGTTCGTAAGTGCCTAGCAGGTGATGAGCTGGGAGGCAGGCTGAGGCTGGCTCTTTTTCGCTGTGTAAGCTGGCAGTAGGAAGTAGCTCCTCTGTCAAAACTCTGCTCCCAGTTGATTAGCTTGTCACACAGCTGACTCTCCCTGACCACCTCATCTGGCTTTGGAAGAGGACAAGGTTTTTTCATAATGCTTTTTCCTTTATTTTTTTTTTCTTTCTTCAATAAAAGAAAAAATTGGGCATTTTTAGAAAAGAAAGAAAGAGCATGAGCTATTTCGTGTCATCATTTTTGAAATATCACAAGCATTATCTTCAGGCAGTGAGTATAATATCACATTACAGGCGGCACTTCCACAGAATTGCCCTTGGAGTGTATTTTTATGGTAAGGCGATGTGCGGGAAGCAGGCCATGACGCGGGCAGTTGCCTTTCTCATGCTGTGTCTTGCGGCGTGAAACGGGAGGAGAGTACAACGGCGGTTTATTCGCGGTTTGGTGCTTCAGTGAGCGTGTGCTGCGTGGTGCTGCACCTGTCAGTGCCAGAGGAGAACGCAGCCCAGCTTCTCCGAACTGCTGAGGAAACCCAGGGAAACTCAGCCATCTGCGTAATCTGGAAATTATTCGTAGTATTAATAGTACACGCTTTATATATCTGTCAGGGCATGTCAGGTGCCCAGGTGATGTTCCACGGGCTCTTTCAAACTCTGTTTGGGCCCTACCTGTGAAAGAGCGATCGTGTCCCATCACCTTCAGCCTGATTTCTGCGGCTTGGGGAGGGCTCAGGCTTTGGCTGGGGCAAAACCTTGGTCTGGGGGGGTGGCAGTGCTCCAGGAGTGACGCCTCAGCAAAGCTTCGGCCACATTCACCGGAGTTACCAAGTGTAATCTCAGGAGTTTGCCATGACCTATAAAACTCACAGTTCAGGTCACGGCTTTGTTCAGACCGTTCTACTTGTGCTTGTCCTGTTTTAAGATTGGATGAAACTTTCAGACAAGGGCTGCTAGATAAAAATGTGAAAAAACTTGTAAGAAGGGTTCCTGGGCTAGACATTGAGCTTTGAAATTCGGTCATGCAGTTTTGTCATTGGAGAAGGCAGCAAGGTTTGCTCTGTTTGTGGCTTCTCCAGAAGAAGGGGGCAGGAGCCTCTTCTTTAGGCATTACTAGAGGAGTGGAAAGGCCTCTGGGGTTTAGATCTCTCTGGTTGATACCAAGCAGATGTCCTTTAACATGTTTTATTTTAGGACTGTACTTAGATTGACTCACCCTGTCATTAAAAAGGATGTGAGGAGTGCTAGAAGCGGCACTGAGGTGGTTTAGAAAAGCCAGCGAGTCCCTGAAGTCTGTCTCAGCCCGGCCACAGCCGCCGTGGCTTCCCAAGCCCACCTGGCAAGGCCACCGTCAGCCAGGAGAGCGGACGTGCTCACCTCCCCCCACCCTGCTTCGCTTTTGCCACCATGTCCGAAACGGCGAGGGCAGTGCCAGAGCTGTGTCTCCCTCCCGAACTACTGGAACTCGTTCTCTTCCTTGTCAGTCTGCAGCAAAGGGTACAAGTTACTCAATTTTGTGTGATATCATTGACCATTAATAGTGTTAAAACCATTTTGTACTTTGTATCTTTCCACGCTTCATTTTCTGTATGGAGTTAGAATCATAGAACCATAGAATCATGGGATCGGTGAGGTTGGAAGGGACCTTTAAGATCATCAGGTCCAACTATTAACCTGCCCTGACAAAAACCCCTTCTAAACCCTGTCCCTCAGTACCTCATCTACCCTTTTCTGAAACACCTCCAGGGATGGGGAATCCACCCCCTCCCTGGGAAGCCTATTCCAATTTTAATAGCCCTTTCAGTGAAAAAATGTTTCCTGATATCCAATCTAAACCTGCCCTGACATAACTTGAACCTGTTTCCTCTTGTCCTGTCCCTTGTCACCAGGGAGAAGAGCTCAGCCCCCATCTCTCTAAAACCTCCTTTCAGGTAGAAAAATTCCTTTCAGAGTTCTTTATCCCTTTTTATTTTCCTTTAATGGTTGGTTTGCTTTCAGGTCGGGTTTGACTCTGCAGCTGGGATGTATACACTGCTTTCCCGAAGGCTTCAGGAGCATGTTAAATGAGAATAATTGACCCATCAGATATCGTAAGGTTCAACCTGTTAATGCGTGTGGACTCCGTGTTCATGGTTTAGGAATGCTTTTCTTCTGTTTGACCATTTTTAAGTCTTGCCTAAACAAACAAGTTTGTAGCTTCTAATTCAGAGTGCAAACAGTGGCTTTGTAGCGTTACTCGCCCTGCGGCAGCGGGGAAAGGGCTGAGCGTTCCCTGCGGGGTCGCACCGTCAGCGCCTGGTTCAGCGGGTCTGAAGTGGCTGTCCTTTTCTTTTTTTGTCTCTCCTTCTAGAAACGGCTTCCCAAAGCAAACGGCCGCTCAGCTGATCCTGAAAGCCATCTCCAGCTATTTCGTGTCAACAATGTCCTCTTCAATCAAGACGGTGTACTTCGTGCTCTTCGACAGCGAGAGTATAGGGATATACGTGCAGGAAATGGCCAAACTAGATGCCAACTAAGCCTAGACAGCGACAGTACCAGCCCCTTCTTCTGCCCGTCAGCCTCCCCACATCCTTAAACTCCTTGTGAAGCTGAGCATCCCTTATTTTAAATTTTGCTCATCTGGGGGAATAAAGGTGGGGGTTTTGTTGTTTTTTTTGGTTTTGTTTCGGTTTTTTGTTTTGTTTTGTTTTTACTTTCTACGATGTTTTATGTTGGCACTGATAGTTGGCATTACTGCTGTTAATGCACTGTATTCCAGGCATTGTCTGAACTTAGTGTAATCTAGGAGATTTTATAGTTTTATTTTAATGAAGTATGGATCGAAGCAGAAAGCCCTTAGGAGTGCGTAGTCTTTTACTTGTGAAAGAAACAGGCCGACCCTATTTTGTAACTGTGTTGTGGTGCTTTTATCAATACATCGAGTGGCGTTCCTTTCATTTTTTTAAAAGAACAGATGCTATAAACCTAATTTGTGTTTGTTTATTGTCTTAATGATAAATCTGGAAGAAAAAAAATACAGAAACCCTGTTGTCCTTAATTATATTTACAATTTTGAAATTGTGTGATTTAGTAAAATGTTTGAACTGTTGCTGTTGGTGTACTTGAATTAGTTTTTCCATTGAGCCTTTGATTCCTAAATCTGGAAGAGGCAGCTGTGGGAGGGACGGCAAAACACCAGCCCCGAACCAGTGGCCCGGAAGAGGGCGGGGAGCCGCTGGGCCTTGGGCCTGCGCTGGCGGAATGGGTGCGCAGCCAGCGGCACTCGCCCCCGGAGCTTTTTCTGGTGAGCGCTCAAACTTCCCAGGGGGTGCTTCACCTCCTCCCCTTCAGGATCTGGATTAATTGGCTGTTCAGTTTGGGAGGTTGGAGCCTCTAAGATCAAGCAAGGCCTAGGAGTTTTTGAACTAGTTCCAGTCGTTTAATATTGGCCTGTTTGAAGCCATTTTGTGTTTTTTTTCCAAATATTTATGAGCCCGGTTTGTATTGGTTGCCGTATCATTTGCACAGCTGAAATCCATACCAACATAAACCTTTACGGAAGCCACTTGGGTTTTTTGTACTTTGAGAAAAAAAAGAGGTTGCACGTTCAAAGGCTATCGCATGTGCATGCTCGCTCGGAAAAGAGGAAGCTCTTCCTTTGAAGTCTTCAGCCTCCTCTCTAGATAGTAGGCATACGTTTTCCATCGCTGTTGCAAACTTCACTTGCCGATGAAGGAGCACTTCACAGCCACGCTGGGTTGATCCATGGCAGCGAAGGTTCCAAATCTGATGGAATTTTCAGTAAGCAAATGTTAAAAATGTGCAATTTAAGCTCCTGCAAGAGTGGGTTGGGTTTTTTTGTGTAGACATCCAGATACTTGCAGCTCTCCAGTGGACGCTGTAGAGGAACAAGAGCAGAATACAAAATTTAAAAGAACTGTTATTCTAAAGACGTGCACAGAGTTAAAAGGAGAAAAGAGTAAATAAGGTAAGGTGTTTGACCATACGATGGGCTCAAACTTAACATTTTTAACTGGCCAAAACGCACCTGGTGTCATTCTTCAAAGGCAGGAGTTCAGGGGGCAATAAATGAGATGAGGTGCAGCCCTTCAGCGTTCAAGGTGAAGTGTGTGTTGCTGCAATTGCGTTGTTTTTTACAAACCGAAACTGCACTTTGCGCAAATTTCACTGGGTGTCGCTAAAAGGACTGAAAAATAGGCAGAAGCGGGGCCGAGCCGGTACCTGAGGAGGCACTCGGTGGGAGAAGGGCTCTAATTTTTTCAGCACAGAAGGGGATTTTTACACACAGAAGGAATGTCCGCATCAAAACGAATGTGCAATTCCAGCTTCTGGACTGCATTGCACTGTAGAATTTACTCTTCTGTATAAAATTCTCACTTTTTCCAAAGCCTCAAAGTTTTAATGTCAGCGACAGGAAAAAAAAGCATGTCCCTGCAGGTATTTTCAAAGTAGTTAAAAGTGCAGCCTCCAATGGCATTTAACAGATCTGGTTTTCACACCGCGCCGGGAGAGCCAGCTTTTGTCCTGCAGCGAGAAGGTCCCGAGGGGAGCCGTAATGCGGTTCAGCTCCCCCGGACTCGCTGCCTCTGGCCTCAGGGCCCACCCGCGCGCTCAGCTGCTGCCTCCTGCGCAGCTCCCTCCTCTCACAGGGCTGGCCCGCGGTGTGCCCTTTGCTTTGTTCGCCTCCAGATCCTTTTCCAAAAAAAAAAAAAGGGCCATGACCAGCTCCTGCCTGCTGAGAATCTGAGCTCTCAGCACCACGTCACCAGAACCAGTTATTGAGGAATCTTACCTTCCCCTGAAGGAGGACAGGGCTGTGCTTCCCGCGGTGGGAAGCTTCTGAGAGCTTTGGGGAAGTCTCTCTTCTCGTTCTAACTCACACCTGGACCACATTTTGCTCCTGTATTAAACCATTTGCAGTGCTGAAGCTGCTCTCGTGGAGGCATCGCTGTATTCTCCTCCTGTACAAACTCCAGAACATCATCTTCTCTCCTGGCACTCACTCAAAAGCCCGTCAGCCCTCTGTGCCTTCCGAAAACACCCCCAGTCTGTTGCTGTGGCCTTGAGCCATCAGCTGGCCGGTCCCCACCCCAGCGGGAGCCCGGGGGCTCTGCCGGCAGGAGAGATCCGGGGCCCCGGTGCTCAGCAGCGCTCACCCTCCTCTCCCACAGCCTGACGAATGCTGCGCCGAGGTCCCGCCGTCCAGCGGGCTCCATCGGGAAAGAGATCCCAGAACAAGCTGGAACTCAGCCACGTGGGACAGCGCGAGGAGATTACAGCAGATATTCAGGAACCTAAAAAGTACCACATCAGGTTACACACATCAGAAGAAAAACAGAAGAAATTCCTGCTAGCATGTGCACTGTGGCTGGGATGACGTTACTTTGGGAATCTCCCTGGAATTTATAGCTAAATAGGCAAGCTCTGTTTGCGAAAAATGAAAATAAGAAATTAATCACACTTTGGGAAGGCCACATCTGGGAAAACCTCAGTGAAAGTGCCTTCACGGCTAGTTCTCTGCTTGGCAAGTCTGCTACAGATCTCTGAAAACACCGGTTAAAATAGACATTCTCTCTTCAACTCTCAATACTTTCGAGGGTTAAAAGTGTTTTGTGGCCAACAGCATTTTCAAGTCACTGTTTCAAATCCTGCTCGCCACTACTTTTCCGCTTCTAGTCAACTGAATTTTTCAGCAGTAGGAAATTCATTATAACACTGTCCTTGGGGTGCACCACATTCTGGAGCTTCACAAGTTCCCTCGGATTCTCCACCTGATCACCCGAAGCTTTCCCCATCTGAGTTGTCGGCTTGTTGTTGGGTTTGCTGAGCTGCAATAACCATCCTGCCGTATTCCCCGTTAGCGGAGTTCATTACCTTATGCACAGCACTAATTGCCGGTGGGTTCTGAGTTCAAACCATCGCCTCCACCTAAAGAGTCCGAGCCCCTCGCTGGCTGCCCCACTTCCCGGCCTGAAGGTGGTGTCCACCCCCCCACCGCCCCAGTACAACTGAGCTCCGTTTAGCAGGTTATTTCCAGATTATGGCTTTCCATTTGCTACACCTACATTTTCGAAGAACTGCCTGCAGCTAGCACCTTGAAGTGGCATCATAGCCTCAGACGTCAGCTACGAGACACCCAGGATGTTACTTGCCAAGCCCACATTCAGTTGCTCCTTATGCTGTTTTGCCCCAGGTATTAATCATCATTCTTCCCACCGACCAGATTAATTAGCACTCTGATCACCTACTGAAGGCTCTCTCTCCTCTCTACAGGTCCAGAGGGCGTCGCGTAGGCTCCCTCTCAACTGTCCCCCGGCAGGAAGGCGACGCGCAGTGGGGTAATGAATGCGCTGGTGGGACACCTCAGAGCATCGCTTCTCCAGAGGCTTGTCAGGATCAAATGCTTCCACATACGAGATTTCATCACAATTACAAAATGTCACCCAAGGGCTCATTAGGAGGAGCATCAACATCCTTATAAGTGTAAGATGGAAGTATAAAAAGCTAAGTATTAATAGCTAGATAGGAGAGCTTGTAATCCTCCAGCCTGCAAATGTATGAAGGAAGAGTCAGTAAAACGGCTGTGGTTTTGTACACATGCGAGAAAGGCTGGAATCGGACTCGTTAGGTATCAGCAAAGCACTTTTAGAAAAGCTTTTTCAGTAAAAAGGGGAATTGGGAACCTTTCTATTCGTAAACTGTCAAAAAAACACAGTATGTACATCCAATGACCCAGGAGGTTAAGAATTCAGAGAGAGGGTATCGCAAAAGGGAAAACATCACACAAAAAACACAGGCACCATACACAGGCTGAAGCAGCGTTAGCCAAACAGGCAAAAGTTTCCAGAAAAATGAGGCTCTGGTTTTCCAGCATTCGTTAACCCCAAATTTTTGTGACCTCCCTTCCCTTTGTTCCTAGCTAAAATGGGGGTTTCTGGCCTGAAAAATAGCCCTGAGAGGAGCTGCAGGTGCCCGGGTACTTGAAGGCGAGGGCTGCAGCCTGGTAACCAGGCACACGCTCCGCTCTCCCGTGGTTCTGCAGAGGACTGGAATACCCACATTCGTAACAGCGACTCGGAGGCAGCAGCATAATTGATAGGCCTGAAGAGTGCAGGTAAGTAGGAGGATTGTATTTATATCCCTGGCGTGAAACCCGGTGGGATCCAGGCTATTGCTCACTGGCTAAAGCGCTCGAAAATTGCCACCGATTCCTTTTTGTGTCGAGTTCTTCAGAGATTTAGTTCATTCCTCCACAGAATCCTACTTAATGCCTCCACAACTCATGTTTAACCATTATCACCAGCAACCCGCTCATAAATGCTTCTTCCTTGTCAGATTCCACGACCAGGAATCAAGGGGAGATGATGCTGCCGTTTCCTAATACAAAAGAAGGAGCGACAACATTTCACAGCGTAGCCTACGAAATCCCAACTCTTCCACGCTTTTTTTTTCGCCAGCCTGGTTAACGGAAGAAATCTGATATTTTTGTACCTTGAAATGACTAGCCTTCTTAGGCTTAGGAGAATAAATTAAAGTTGAGGCAAAGTATGCCTCAGCTGCGGCGATGGGCAGATTGATTTGCTTTCCATCTGGGAGATTAAATTCCACTGCCAAAAAAAAAATGGCACCGGCATAATTAGCTGTCAGTCAAGTTGCAAAGAGACAGACTATGTGGGATAATTGAAAGCCCTGCAGCTTCTCATTACATACTACGGTAGCCCTATTTGCAAATTTCCACCTTGAGGAGGTTCTCGGAACACGGTCAGGATTGTACTTATTCCTCCTGGCACATTCTTCTGAGGTGAAATGGGAGCGTTGTGCAGGGCTGGATTAATTTTAAGTAACTTTCGCTTAACCTAAGTTGGTTATAATATATTTGTCAACAGCCCCTGACAGCTCCACTAGGCTTTAATTGCAAGCAAATCCAAACAGCTAGAGCGAAATGTAGGTCTTCAACTCCGGTTATGCCCAGGAGACACCTTTATAGGCATAAAAACCGCCTCCCTCTTTTTTTCTTTCTTTTCTCTCCGTGCACGACCCTTCCCTCGTGAATTCTCTTATTCAGCAAATTGTAATTCATAATGCACCTATCAGTATGCGATATTACAATGGATGTTTCACAAAATAATCAACTTTTTTTCTTTCCCCCCACCCCCGTTTCACGAGGCTTGGGCACGCTTCGGCCACTGCGGAGCGTAGAGCGCGGTTTGGGAGCGAGACGTGGCTCTGAGGGTCGGCCCAAGCCTTGCTGGAGGCCGTGGGCTCATCTTGGCAATGGGGCAAGAGGCAAAAAGGGCCCGAAGAGTAAAATACCTTACAGCTTTCATCCTGAAACCACGAGGAATACGTCAAAGAGATTTTTCCTCGGAGTATAATAGGAGCCAGCACTGACTGCAGTCCTCTTTCAGGGTGAGATGCGCTTTCTGCCGCTCTTCCCCTGTAACTTCCTTACTGACGGATAAAACAAAGAGAATCAGGTCCATCGCGCTGGCCAATCGCCCAGTTTTTAAGCCAATTCCTGCCAGCTCTGGCTGAAGGCCTGGGCCACCCTTTGCCCCCCAGGGGAGGAGGTGACACCTTGCCGCCGCGCGTTACCTGGCCACGTCTGCGCTGATGGGGTTATTATATCTCCCAGGTGGGAGGGGATGGGGGAGGTTTTGTGGCTTTTGGAGGCTTCAAAGTTCTCCAAATCAGAAAAGTTACTGCTTCCCACAGAAGAGGGAGCCAGTGTCACACCTCCCACACGGCTCCGAAACCTCGGAGCTAATAAAGCCCAGCCTGATACACTAATAACTCTTCTTAAACCAGAGCTTTCATTATAAAGTGTAATTTATATTCACCTTTAAGAGCACCACAAACCCGAGCCCTCTCGCAGGCGCAGATTTGCCTCTTGCCTCCCTGCAGCACTTCCTCGAAGCTGTGAGTGTTTCCAGACCTGACGGGACTCACTGGTCTGAACTGGGAGCCAAACTGGGAACAGAACAGGTGGCTCATAAAATGCCCGAAGCTGAAGTAACCCCTCGCTGCTGCAGGGTGGGAGAAGACCGACTTGGCACAAAAGAGCAAGAGATAAACTGCAGAAAATGGTGTGAAATCATTTCTGATTATTCCGGCTCCATCAGAAATACAAACACGCTGATCTACTCCCGAGTCTGGAGGGAGCGAGTCGGGATTTAGTACCCAGCCAGGTCTCACGCAGGCTTATCCTCACGGATGTCAGGGAAGGGAAAATTGCCCCTCTTGTCTGCGCACAATGCCCCTTTATGATTTATTAGACAGTCCTCCCTTTTTGCCTCAATTACTCACTTCAAAAGGGGGTGGAAATGGGACATTCCTAGCCCTAATACTAAATGCATGTAGTCAATAAAAAAAAAAAAAGAAAAAACCCTGAAAAATGCTTAAAGGGAGGGTGCTTAAGTTATTGCAGCCCTTGGGAGCATTAATGTATGTGCCAACAAGTTACTGTATGTGGCTTTAACATGCTTATTTATTCTGCTGCGCAATAAAACTCTGTCTTAAATAGTGCCAAAACCTGTTTGCCATGGCAACCCCTCCTCACACATGTGTTCCAGTAGTACTTACAAGCACCTTCCTAAAGAGAAATACACAGCAGGATGAATGGCTTGTGACCTCGGGGGCATTTTACAAAGTTTTAAGCACCCAAGTAAATATTACTTTGGACTGAAATATTTCTTCCAGGTATTTTTCTTTTTGAGTAACTCTTTGAGCAGTGAAGCAAAGCTTGTTCCTTGCTCACTTCTCTCCGAGTGGAGCTCTAATGACTTGGAGAAAGCACAGAGCCCGGGTTTTACCTGCCAGGTCTCGGGTGCTCCAGTTGGCAGGGGAAGCTGGTAGGAATCAGCTGGTCTTCTCCAGTTTCAAGAGCACTGCAGCTGCTCCTGGGGGAATTAGTCATCCTTTGGGGCGGCACAAGAAAATAGATGTTTTCCCTCCTCCCATCCACACTGAATGTTTGCTCAGTCTAGCCGCTGGCCTTTAAACCCAAGCGTGCACGTGTCCGTAATAAAGCTACGTAATGCTAATGTTACATTTAATAGTTCAGCAAGGGCCCAGCCCAGGGAAGGGGTTGATTCTGACTTCTTTTTCCACCACTAAATTCACTGCCGTGCCTTAACGTAACTGGAGAGATAAGCTCATTTCCTACAGCACAGAGAGAGGCATCCATGGATCCTAGCAGCAAATAGCATGAAGCGGAGCAGGTAGGGGTTATCCTGCTAAACCACCCTCCAACTACAGGGCTCCGCAGTGCGGGAATCCCTGTAGGGAGCCAGGTTCCTTGGACTGCTCCCCCCCCCAGCTGCCTGACCACGCTCTCTCAGCCAGACACCGCACTAAATGGAGGAGCAGTTCCACAACCTTCCCAGGTACAAATTCCCAGTGACTCCACAAGGAAAACCTGATTGATAGCGGCTGTCTTTTTTTCGTTATCGTTGGCCGTTTGCTCTGCCAGCGTTGTGCACAAGCGGTGGAAGGAGCAGCCAGGCAGGTCCTGCCCAGGGAGTGGGGTTACTTCCAGGAAAGCTTTAGTGCCAGGAGTTACCCCTCTGCCCTTCCTCCTCAGCTATTTCCTTTTGTGGGGTTCATTCTCCTCTCTTTCCCTTTTTATTTCAAATTTCCCAAACTCATCACAGGCCTTTACACAAGGACACTACACCTTTACTCCCCGGGTTTGGGGAGGGCAGGGCTGGCTCCGCAGCGCAGCACTCCACAAGTTCTGGTGGATGAAACCATCAGATGTTGCTGGAGGAGCCTCTCAAGCAGCTCCTCACCTCAAGCTGCAGGGACCCCGCACATCAGCACAGCCTGAAAAGCCCTCCCAGCCCCCAAGGAGGGCTCCCAGGGGATCCCCACCATCACCGCAGAAGCAGGAGTCCGTGCTAGAGGCAGCCCTGAGGACATGCCCACCTCACCGGGCTCTACTCCAGTTAGACTGCTAGGGGGAAATGAAAGGGATTCTGGTCCTCTGGCATCCTATCCTGAAGTTCTCCACAAGAAAGTTCAGTGTAATCCTTATGGAAAGAAACCTCTGAACATCACCAGCCTTCTCCTGGGCCATGCGCTTTCCCTAGAGCTAACAAACCCCCTCACTCCGCCTAAAGCCCTGCCCAGCCCGGCTGTGGGCTGCGGTGGGAGCGAGAGCACTGGTCCCAGCAAGGCATAGGGAACACGACGAGAAGTGGTTTTAGAGACATTCCCTCTTCTAGCCAGGTCCAGGGAAAAGGTCTCTCCAGCACCCAGGAGAGAAATCCTAGAAAGCACCAAAACCCAGTTGTTTTAAAAATAAATAGATGTATATAAAGCAAGAAAAGAAAACAGTGTATTCTTAATGCTCCATTATTAACGGTGCTCAGTAGGGGATTTTCTGCTTTGCTGGAGCATGTAACAGGCTTAAATTAGAATCCCTATCAGAATATAACTTCATAATTATGCAGATAACATTTTGTTCTTGTAATGACAACATAAATGCTCACAAACTGTGTTGGCTACACATTTCTATAAGTAACAGAGAAGTCTCTCAGCTTGCACTTCGACAAAGACCACAAGCGCGTCACCTTGACAAATTACTCGCCGTTTAAGAGCCCAGGCATTTAGTAGCGTTGTCCTGTTGGTTTTAGTGAGGCTGTCGGCTACTGGTTCCTGGCACAATTCCTGAAGCGGTTGTGCCAGGGATGAATGCTGATTTCCCAGCCCCATGCTATTAGTTAACCATTTCCAGCCTGTGTCTTCGCAAATTCCAGCACTAGCTCAGGTGCATCCTTTTGGTGCTCAGTGAACTTGTAGAAAGAGAGCTATGCTGGGGATAGCTTTCAAGCACTTCCATTTTGCTCTTTATCTCCCAAAATAATACCACTCCCAGAAGGAAAATGCAGATGAAATATCCTGGGATTTTTTCCTGTCCTTTCTCAGTGACATCACGCTTGTGATCTCAGTGACCGACACGGAGTATAAACGCAGCCCTTACCTGCCTGCAAAGTGTAAGTGACAAGACACAGCTTAGAATTTCCAGATGTACAGAAATAAAATGGAATAGTAAATGATTCCTTCTGGTAAACTGCAACCTGCTTCTGAGCTATTGCGGCAAGTGTGGGGTTTACTACTCTGGCAGCGGGATCGATCCCTTCCACAGCAAGTCTTGTAAACAGACGCATCCCTCGCGGAAGAGTTTTGATGAACTCCGTGTGAGTTAAAATTTGTGCTGAAACGTCCTCTTATGAACACTTCTGTCATGTCTTCCTAAATCCCAACTGGAAAACATCTTGGTATTATACTGGTGTCATCAGTTTAGAAGAACATATAAAGTGAAGTTTGTTGAGCTGCAATTTTGCAGTGCATTTGCAAAATTCAGAAAATATGTTAATGTGTTATTTCTCCTAAGAATAGGCACCAAAAACACACACTGATCTACTCATGCATGTGTTTACAATTATTTCTGTAAATTACTGTGTCCAAATAGCTGTTAGAAAAATTTCCAAGCTAGTGTGTATATGTTTAGTTTTACTCAAATTCCCATAAATGCGTAAGAAATCTCTGCTGCCTAGAGACTTTTGAAAACGTGGCTGTAATAGGAATCAAATATCATGACTGATACTTCTTACGGCATCCTACTCCCCGGTTCCATTATAACTTGGAGGCATCACAATATTTTGTGTCATTACATAGTGCTGGAAGCATGAAAACTCTCCAGGCTGATTAGTATCTTAAAATTTCTCACACTACAGCACCTAATCCATCGGAAAGGACTGTTAAGTCTCGGCTGATCATTCATTTGTCTCATTGAAACCCTATGACTCCATTTTAAGAGCTTTTTTATAGACTCGTATAAAGGAGAAAGTGAACTTTTTAACATATTTGCACTCCACTAAGTCAATACACATAAAAAGAAGTACAACTGGGGTTCCTACGTGAATATATGGCCCAGAAGTGCTAAGCTGGTAAGGAGATACAGCTACTAGTTAAGCAAGAGATTAACATTTTGATTTCCTTTTCTTCACTTTGCTAACTTCTTCCTAGAAACAAGAGGCATCCAGGAATGGGACAATGGGATGAACCAGATCCCAGACTCCCCAGACAGATGTTTTACCCACTAATTCATACATGCAGTATTGTTTTTCCCCCAAAATTATTCTCTGGTTATCATTTTGCTGTTGCTTATTTGTCCCTTGAACGTCAGTCCAAATCCAACAGCACTTAGCAGGATTCCCACAGCACTGTCACTTCTGTCGCTATAGGACCTTATTGTTCAAGGAAACACGCAATTTAGGAATAACAAGTGGCCTCTGTCCCAACAACTCCCCATTGGAGTACTTTGCCCGGGTTCCTGGTAGGGTGGTCACAGAACAGGGGAGGGGTGAGGATTAAGGGTATATTTCACCTACATGAAGGCCCGGTGCACTTGGCCATCCTGTCACCTATGTATCCGTGACAGTTTGTAAAGCACAGTGGGACACTTGACCATCCTATTTACTGGGTGCATTACAGAGCATCTTCTTCTCCCCAGCATCTGTGGTTCTTGTCCAGATCCTTCCCCCATCAATACAAAGAGCTGAGTCATGTGAGAGAGAATAAAATCCATTTCTCTCCATTGGTGTTGAAGGCACTTGCCCCCCGTCTCTGATGCCTGTGAGGTGGTAAGAGAAACTTAGAGAAAGCAAGACAAAGAATCAGCCTCTGCAAGATGCAGCCGATGAGAGGAACGTGTTTTTAAGTAGAAACCACCAGTACCAACACAGCTGTCAACTGCACTTTGCCCAAAAAGTGAATTTTTATTAAGCTCTGTAAAATCCTCTAAATCTGGAGCTTTAAAAGCATTTTTCTGTTTAAAATGAAAGTTTAAAATCACAGAGCTTTATTGAAAGCTAATGTTAAGGCAAGAGTTTCGCCAAGAGAATCACCGAGATAAATACTGTTATTAATTATCATTTAAACATCTACATCTTCAACAGTCTTTCTAAAACTGAAGGAGTACAATCAGGATCTCCCAGCCAGATGGTTAATGAAATAGCATCAGCCAGCCTTTCCCACAGACGATTACCTCCTTCATAGTCTAACTTCCAAAACATCCACATCACTGACAAGGTTTAAGAGAAAAAAGGCTTAATCCAAAGTTAATGACATTGATATAGTACAGTTGACTGCTCAGTTTGCAGGAACCCGGGTGGCGTTTGGGAAGTAATGAAAGAAATCAGAAAAAGCTCAAAGTTCAGCCTAAGGCCATTATCTCAAGTCACAGAAATCAATGCAGTTCCTCACTCTCTCTAGGTCTGATGAACATTTTGTTTGCTAAAAATCCAGAGCTGAGCTATGCCGCCAGAAAATGGGGACTGAGAGGAGATGACAGTGCAGTCAAGAGATGGTTTTGTCAAGAAGGATATATTGGTCAGAAAAGACAAAGAGGAAATCTCAGAACTTTAGTCATCTTTCACAACAGTTAATCCCATATTGCTGTCAGTAGTTCCTGGTAGTTCTTGTCATCCACTGAAACCACACGGCCAGGCTTTTTGGGGTTTCCAGCAGGCAGGAGAGAAGGGATGGCAGAGGATGTGGCACAGGGAAGAAGCCTCCTGCATCTCCAGCTTCCTCAGTACAGCAGTGACCTCATCCACAAGCCAGTGGGAATCAGCCAAAAACCTTCAGATACTCCTTGGTAAGGACCTCTCTGGTGCTGCCTTTGTAGGCCCAGTCACTTCTCCACCGCCAGCTATGTTTTAAGAAAATTCAAGTAATGAAATCCAGGCCTTGAGTTCAAAGCATACGTAATCATCTTCTGTTTCTAGAAGATTTGAAGCATTGTGCTGTATTTTCTCCATGGTTTTTTCCAGCTCTTGTTCACACTCATCGTCTTCCCTTGGCTGTTGATAGCCCTGTGGAAATGATCCTCAAGTAAAGTAGGGGTGTCCTGGGACTGCCCGTGACACACTCCACCAAGCTCTCCTGCCACCTTCTCTTCTCCAGCCTTTCTATAATGCTCCTTTCCATCTGAGCACATTTGGGATCAGATGCGATCCCAACATTAGATCAAGAGCATAACTTGGCCTTGAAAAGGAGCTAACTTTTGCCAGGACTGGTTGGAATAGTTCAAGACAAGGTAATTTTGAGCTACAGAAGAACTGGGAAGGGAAGCGGCAAAATAGGAACAAATAGTGGGAGGAACACACAGAGAAATGAAAGAATGAGCAACAGGGAGGGGGAAAAAAAAAGAGGAAGGCATGAAAAAAATAAAGAAAAACTAGGGGGAGATGTACAGTTCAGTTATACTCATGTAAAAAAAAAAAAGAAAACCCTTCATGTCAGCTCACACAATAAAAGGAGAAGTTGTGAGTGGTCTTGGATGTTATTTCAGCGAAAACCTTCCCAAGTTATTAATTTGTTTTCTTGAAAAGTATGCACATTAGTCCAAGCCCTCTGAAAGGCAGTGAAAGCCACAGAATCCCCAGCCATCGCCAAGTATCATCTTTTCCTAAAAAGACTCTTCTGTGCTGTTATTTATTTGACCAAAATGTTGAGAACATTTAAACCAGAAGGAACCACATGCTAGAGAAGATGCTTATTAAAAACAGCCTCAAATTATATGTATAGTTTGATACTGTGTATTTAAAGTTGTGTAACAATAAATCAGCTCTTTCAATAGAGTCAGGTTATGCTGCCTGGCAAAACACCCTGGAAAAAGGCAATGTTTCCATCAGGGAGAATTTCTGATCTTGCTCTTGTCGGACTCTAACAGCATACTATACGCTTTCTTTGGACCACCCTCTACCTTACTTGCACCAGAATACAGCAGGAATCGCCACATCCCATCCACACACCTGCAAGAAAATAAGAAAACTTATTCCAAGGAAGGATGTGGTTTACTCTCCAAGCAGTAGCTCATGCCTACCCATTGACTATGGGCTATCCCCACGGGCTTATTTGTAAGGCTTTGGTTTCAAAATACGGATGCAAAAAACACCAGCCACAATGATCTTCCTGGAAATGAGGGCAGAAATTTATGCTGTCTTCTAACACAGTGGTGACAAATACCCTAGAAACTCCTGTTTCTTTACCATGAAATGAGAGTTCAAGGGAGGAGGTGTACCAGGGCAAGCAGAGCTGCAGCTGCTGGATCAAGATAAACATGTGCACAGCAAGAGAAAGAATGTTCAGTGGTAAACCTAAAATTTGAGGGAACCCAACCGCACTGGCCTGCTCCACAGGTTTTATGGAAGTAACTTATTATCATATCCATAACTGTTGATTAAAATAACCCAGAGAATTAGGTACTTACATGGTTTGATAAACTTGGACCTTAACATCTTGGTGTCAACATTTCCACTTTGTAAAACAGGTATATAAACCCAACTCTTGCCTCGCAGGAAAAAAAAAAAACAACAACAAACACCACATTACTTATTCCCCTCTGCCTGAAGGAAAGATCTGGGAGCCACCAAACACATTATTGAGCTACGCCAATCAACAGACAAGATTTCCGGTCACGGGCAAATCTGCTGTGGAAGATTGGAGGTGGACAGTGCCCGGCTTTAGAAACAGAACGACGGTCATTGGGAGAGCAACAGTAACACATTCACAGCGCCTGCTATATCATGTTCAAACATACTGAAATCAGCTGCCGGATATAAAAAGGATTTGAGAGCACTGACATCCAGAGTGTGTTCTCCAAGTCTATACCAAGCTAAAGTTCTGCAGGGAAATCTTGATTTATGTATCCATATAGCACTGAATTGGCTGCATCACCTAGGGATTAACAGAATCTCACAATAACTGCAAGCCTTTTATATAACTGCAGGTTTTATTTTATTTTTTATTCCTCCCTTTGCTAAAAATGGTTTTGGAAATTTCTGCTTCTACAGGATCTGCAGACCCTTCCAACAGCCGGCTAATTAGCCTTTGATCCCTAAGGTCTTAAAAGGATGCCAAGAAGGCCACCAAGGTCTTTGGGTGAATGAATACAGGATAGCAAGCCGTGCGTAAGCAAAGCGTTTAAGTGTTTCTGCTGTCACGCTGACTCCTAATGTGCTTTGGCAGACCTGGGGGAGCTTCAGTTATGATGGGCAGTTTGACAACAATCTGAAATATGCCATATCCAAACCAAAATCTGTGACACTGCAGACAGTCTAGGCAGCAAATACAATGTTTGCTCACATGTTATATGAGTTTGAACATGTGGAGTAGCATAAAATGAGGATCTGAAATGCTTTAGAGTTTAACTTTATTACCTCACTCAATGCCTTGTTAACTAGGCCTAATTTTAATCAGCCAACTGTCTTAATTTAATTGCAGCGTAATTGTCTTCTAGGGGATGGTGGGAACTACATATCACTGCCACATTACATTTATTGAAGGAGCAGCATTCCTGGAGTGCTTGTCATTCTAAATGGCTTTGTTTCAGAAACAAGGGGTAGTATAATTTTATCCAGCCCCGATGACAGTCTGGAGATCCACTTCACTATGTTTCTCCCAACAACAGGATTCTCCAAGATCCAAGTTTCTAAGCTGTTCATTTCAGCAAGATCACCATGACACTGGCTCCATCGTACAGAAAGGTCAAGAGAAAGCCATCCTCGAGATTGCTCTTGGGCCAAAATACTTGGACCTTTCCACATTGGGTCAGTTCATCAAAAGATCTCCAACTTCCCCTAACTCTAGATGGCAAAGTTTTCAAGCAGCTCTTCCCCTCACCCTCATCCCTTTATTAAGACAACCTGTTTCTTTTTAATTAAAAAAGCCAATGCCCTCCTGAGAGATAAACAAAAGGGAGGAGGAACCACAGCCAAGTGAACAGGATCGACTCTCTGATATGCAGTTTGCGCATGGTTAATGGATGTTGGGCATTAATATTTCTTACCCTTTTGTCTGTGTTCACTGTAATAGAAACCCCTGTCTAGACTGAGTGGCTACTACAAGTAATCCCAGTAATATCCAGTAAAATCACTCTGAAATGTGATAGCTATAGTTATCAAGGAGCAGCAGGATTAACTTGATTGATTGAACAATGGACTTCTGGTTTTAAACATGATCTATATGTGTCCCAAAAAATCAAAAAATATACATAAGGTTGTAAACCCTTCAATGCAGGGCAACTTATCACAGCCTGTAAATGTACTGACACACCCTAGAAGAAGAGAGATTAGCGCTGCTCCAAAATGAAAGGATAAATAGCAATGGCCATAAAGAAATACTTTAGCTCAATCAAATTCTGCAAGGATAGGACACGACACATTGACCTCTCTACTGGCAGCTAGTGAACAAACAATACATACTTGGGTCAATCTTTCCTTAAGGGTCCTCTCCTGAAAATATACCACAGATGGAGATTTTTTTGCCATAGGTCCAACCAAGAGACCCATCTTCTCTTTCTAGAGCAGCCTCTGCAGTAGCTCATTAAAGAACTGTTTCATTGAACAAGGAGAGTTACGTTCTTCCAAGAGGTATGAGATTACATTGGATGCACTTGCTGTGTTAAAATGAGTAGTAAAACTGCTATACTCAAATGTAGAGCATCATCCGCTTCTGTTATGAGCACGTGATAGTTTTCTTGTTGATCAAGGTCTGCAAGTGCACATCCAATACCTTTGCTTTGAGCTGAGATAATCAGTAGTGTGTATGGCTGGTCTTTCTGTGGACTGATTCACACCAGTGAATAATTATTTAGTCAGAGGTACAAGACCTAAAATCAGAACCAAGACCTAAAACCAGAACTCCTGCATTCATTTCCAGCTCTGTTCAGAGTCCTCTTGATGAATTGAGTCAACATTTTGAGTTCTTTGTATGTGCTAGTATGAGTCTGGAAATGATAAAAATGCTTTTATCTGGCACAACGGTGCTAACATTCAACAACAACATGCACAGTTAAGTAGAAGATGAACCACTTCTCAAACCAGCAAAGTATCAAGCTTTTGGAAGAGTTACTTGATAAATCACTTTCACCAAAGGAATCACCACCTGAGAAGCTGAATTTTATCTCCAGAGCTCATAATCAATTCCCACTAAATTGAAAGGAAACTATCTTGACTCTAGAGCAGCACCCAGCTATAAGAAAGCTGATAAAAGATAAATATATGCTAAACAAGAGTTTTAGCACAGCAGTATTCTCTTTAGGAACAGCTTTTGGAATTACCCAGTAGGGAGGAAGGGTTTTTTTGCTCAGCTATGGTGTACTAACAGATAACATGATTGCAAAGGAACAGAAAACTACTAACCTTAGCAAATTCTTCTGATGTTCAAGTTATTTCCACCCTAATTGTGCAATGACAGAAAACATACTGAACTTTCAAGCTGTCTCATGCTGCAGCAAAAAACCAAGTTTCTTTCCCAAGCATCTCTGCCTTTCCTTTTATAATACACCTGTGAATCACATTTCCTTTGGTTCCTGCATTAAAATGGCAGAACAGGTGGTTCGGGTTTGTTTGAAAAAACAATTAAAAGAGCTCTCCCTATATTGCCAATTGTTAAGTAGCTCACACTTACTCACCTGGGACTAGTCTGCTGCAACAAGGCTGCTTGTTCCCTTTGTTTCTGCAAGTAATCCAATTTGAGCAGGGCAGAGCAGGAAAGGGGACTCCACGGAAAGTTCCTAATTCTTTTTTTTTTTATATATATTTTTTTCTAGTGGAAACATTTTTATTTCTGGAAGCTAGGGCTCTACCCGCTGCCCAGCTTTCCTCCAATGCTGACCAAATCCAACATTTAAAAGGAACAAGGGGTGGATGATTTAAATCACTTCCACTCTACCAGCTGCTACGGAGCTGGGAGAATTTTTAAGGTGAAGACGTGGTCTGTATCTAGCAAAACACGGTTAAAGAGCTCGCTGTGCTGACCTGACATTGAACCTTTTGCGGAGGCATTCTCAGTGTAGGAAAATATTTATTTTATTACAGCCTTGCAGAATTCATCCCAGTCCAGGCACTCATATTGAGACCAAATGTGTTGAGCTTGCGTTAGGTGAAGTTATGAGGGATCTGTATTTGGGATTTTATCTAACTTCTTCTCTCGATGCTAGTGGTGCTGGAATGGCACAAAATAAAATAATTGCAATAATAAGAGCACTCACGGCACCTCGCAGGTTCTGTTGGGGACTTCATCAAGGGGACAGCCCTATCCTGTGTCAAACATTGTTTTCAAAGGATTGTGTAACACAAGTCTCCCTGAATCCTAAAAAATTCCTTTTACAAGGAAATTCATGAGACTCTCCTGGCTGGCTGAGCAACCCCAAGCCTTCGAGTCTCGGCTGACGTCAGTTCCCTGCCCATCGCGGGGCCTGCAGACAGCTCTAGGCCTTGCTCAGTAACAGCACTAACCATCCCAACAACGAGAGGGAGGTGGAGGAGGCAACTTCCCTCCAGCCAAACCTGGGAAGATGTCAAGCTGTGGAGAGTTCACAGTGGACACGTGTCCTTAGCATAACCCAGGCCTGACCCTGGGAATCCTGAAATACGATAGAAGGGACCATCTGACCCGTGCTGAGACCTAAGCTTGAGATGTACATTAAGACATCAACGAAACACACTCATACGTTTCTGATTTTCACTGCATTAATAGCTATTTCAATAGCAGTGAAAGAACTGAAATCTCCTGGGGTTAGACATCGATGAAACCATTAAAGAGTTTTCTCACCAAACTTTCTAAGTAATCCATGTTCTCATGGTAACAGCAAAATCCCTGTTAAAATATAGTTGCAAAGATCCTGTTTCTTTTTATTGCTGAGCTGATATATCAGACCTGGGATATGAGATATATGATATTTCCATTACAACCATAATGTCTCTTTGGGACCTCTGTGGTGTCACTGTGTGTTACCAGACTTCAAGAGCGATCCTGAATACAAGGCTTTTATTTACTAAAATATCACGCATACCAGTTCCTGATCCACCTATTGCAATACAAAGAAAACAAAAAACTAATGAAAAATAAAAGCTAATTCCAGTATTGTAAAGCCCAAATGTAAATTTCAAACTTAGGAAGTGTAGTAGGGAAATACGGAGGGGGAAAATGTGTGAAATCAAAAGTTCTTTTATCTGAACATGATCACGAGAGAAATGCCAAATGGATAGCATGGGTTTTTATTAGTGTCTCTGGGCTTGTTTCTGCAACTGTGTGAAAGCAACCTTTATAAAGAAGGCATTATTTGAAGACGCCCCCCAATTCTCAGACAATTATCCGAAAGCGTAACGATATATCACTAATACAGAAACTGAGACCTGCCACAGTATTATCTATCCCATCTATTTGGAAGTAGCTTGAGATGCAAGGAAGGGTGGTGAGATGCAGATGTTATCAATTAGCCAAAGAAGTTAACAAAACAACTTCAAACCGCAACAGTTGTTCCAGCTGAGAAGTCTGAAGTTTGAAGTGGGTATTTAGCTGTTGCTCTGTGCTCACTTCTCTTGTGTGTGCTGATAGGAGGCCAGTCAGACCACAGCTGTGAAATCCCAGCTTTGGGAACCAGATCCTCCCCGTCAAATCCAAGGGGCAGGAGGCAGGACTTGCATCGCAAAGGATGCCCAGTCCCGAGGCATAAATGGCAACTGAAACACAACAGGTCTTGTAAAATAGTTATTGATAAACAAAGCGAGTGATTTTTAAAAAGTAAACCCACCTCTGTCAGTGGCAACACCAGCAGTGATGCAAAGCTTATGTGAATTGCTGTTAAAAAGAATTCCTCCAGATCACGACAAGTAAGGCAAATGTGTGGGAAAGGATGATTAAGTCTAGAAATAGAGAGAAAATTTGCTTGTTCTGTGCCCTCAAATGCCACCACCTGAGTGAGCTGCAGTTGCCCAAGAGTATGTGGGTTTTTGCAGACACTTCTTCATTTTTAGACTAGGCTGCAACCATCTGTTGATCGCTACCTGGAACAGCTAAACTATGGCAGAAGGAAAATCAGGGATTTGCATTAGCTACTGACAAAAAAATAGCTTATGTCCAGAGCACAGGAGAGGCTAAAGACCTTCCTTCCCCACTGCAGCTGCCGGACTCCCCGTCCCCGTCTCTCTGTGGCTTATTTAGTGCAGCCTCTCACCATCCCAGCAGCCCCATTACGCCCAGCTAAACCTGGCATTGAAAGCCAGCCTACAGATGCACCCGCGGGACTAACGTGACGGTGCTTTCAGCCACTGAAGGCACCGCGGGTGCAAGAGCAGCCTGAGGGTGCTGTGGGATATGAAGGCAGCATCTAAAGCCTGTGGGTACAAGCGGAGCCTGTGGTGCTTTCTGGAGCCTACGTGAGCCGAGCAGAAGCTGCTTAGCACCTCTGTGAGCAAAAATTCACCCAGACTGCACGTTCTGACCTACTCCTGCAAAAGTCAAAACAGAGTCTAGGAAACAAGTAAATTCAAGGAAAACACAGCTTGCCTGCAAAGGTGGGATGTCTTGATTGTGAACAAGGCTCCTGGTGATGTCCATGGCCTGAAATCTTGGGTAGGAGACAGAAAAGTACTGCAGAGTTTGGCCAACAAGGCTCTTTGGTGACAAGCCCACAATACAGAGCAAACCAGGGAGAAGCATTAGGGGACCACAACAACCAAGGATAGCTGAGTACTTGTACTTATCACAGTTAATTAAAAACATCAGTGTGATTCAGAAGAGTGCAGCCAGAGGCCTACAAGCCAAAACGTGGTGTGGAGGGTGTGTGTTGGCATGGTTTGAAAGAAGTAATGGCAAGAAATACATTCTCTGATGCTGAAGTGACAAGAGACAAACAATAAAAAATGGCTGTACCTGCAGTTTTTCAATGAGCTTTACAATAAGCTGAGAGCAAAGGGGAGTGAAAGAGCTTACTTCATTGCCTTGGAGCTAAGAGCCATCCCTTTTCTACCTTGAGTCCTACATGAGATAGCCGCTAGCCCAGAGCTGCTGCGATCCACAGTGTGTCATTTGGATGCATCTGCTGTAGTCTTGTCTAAGGTAAAACACTAACTTCACTGAGTTCATTGGCAAGTGGTCGCACCGGCATACAAGCCGTTTGAACAAGGTCTGAGTCGTGCAGCCGTGGCACCTGGTGCACCAGTCCCTGCATAAAATAGGACTGAGAGAGGCCTCCTGGGTCGCCGAGCCTTGTCTCCTGCTGTCACAGGCACCATGTCCTATAATCCCCTTCATAAACACAGCAGCAGCTGTGGGAGAAAAGCCTGAAATGGCTAAGGATGCTGGATGTGAGGTGTTATAGGGTCCTGAGTCAGGGGGATTTGGAGCATGCAGAGAATGCAGCTTTGTGCTGTTTAGAAGAGCAATGTAATATCTTATTAATGAAGCTGGAAAGTCATATATCCAGGGAAACACCCAAGACCTTAATTATGACAGAGAAGCATCAGGGTAATGAAGTACTTGCTTTCTACTTGTGGCCTTGAGTTCAGAGAATTATTTTCTTCTGTTTGAACATTTGGTTGAGCATAACATGCCAGCAGGAGAGAAAAAAAAAATCACACTGGTTTCCACTCCTACAAGTACTGTGTCTGTTTTAAATCATGAGAGAAGGAGACTTCTAATGAGGCTGATTCATATAATGATGTATTTTACAAGCTATTCTCAGCAGATTCACTGCAGTATGTCATTCTTTATGTACCATGAGAGATATATGAGCACACGAGCTTACGAAGGGTGGGGAAGTCTCTGAATAACTGACCAGTTTTGCACCTCGTGTGATGGAGAAGGAGAGAAAGAATTGGAAGTGCACATAGACGATTGCTTCCAAACCCTCCAGACCTCAGGTCAGCTGTGAACTCCACTCCAATAAATATGAACATTACAAGACTTGTGCCTTAAAACTTATTTCCAAGGAAGTGTCTCATTTTATTGCAGCACGAATAAGAGACTCTAAGGTAATATTTACTTTGTTTTATATTTCATAAAAAAAAAGAAGACCGTAATTTCATGGAGGCTCTAACAGAAATTCCTCTTTCCATCCAAGCGGAAGAAATCATGTTCAGGACCTTTCCCTGAGGGCTCGAGGAAAGCACATTAACATGGCAACTCCCACTTTGCTTTATTTGTGAGTTACTCTTGCAGGAGGATGAGGCTGGAATTGAGAGAAGCTATAACTGGACTAACTGGCCAAACCCTGTGACATTAAAGGGTAGGCGAGGGTGTCGAGAGGATAATCCCAAAGATGCAGCTCTCCAGCTGATGAAAATCAGAAGAGCCAGATAATCACTGGGAGACATTCCCACCTAGAAAGAAGGTAATTGCATGGGCTTTAAGTGAAAGGGTCCAGTGGTTACTCCAGTTCTGCCTGTCACTCCTGCCACTGCTGACTCTCCCAGCACTGTCTTTTAAGATGCTGGAGGAGGGGCCGAAGCCCTTTTAATGAAGTGAAAGGATGAGCGGGAGGCCTGTCCAGAACAGCAGTGGAAAGAGAAAAGTCATATGCAGAGAGCCCCGTGCATGGGGAAACCAGAGCTGCAGCCTGTTCCAGAGGCAGGAGCCGCTGAAGCACAGATGTCTTCAGGAAATCTCCACGCTGTGCCCCAAAGAGTTTTTGGCCAGGTGGGAGAGTGAGTCACTTCCGAGGCTGCGCCAGCGCCCGGCTCTGCCACACGCCAGCCAGCACGGACAGCCCAGCAGCGCCTGGCCCCCGGGACCGCTCGCCGAAGGATGATGATGGCATCTGACTGGTGAGTCCCACCTGGCCTGGGCTTTTCAAGCCACATATGGCACGGCCGCAGGTCTTTTCCACGCGTCTCCTTGTAAGCCCCATGCCTGCTGCATCGAAGGGGCCCTGCTTTAGCCTTTTTCTCACCGCGGATGTAGCAACCTGGTTTCTGGCAAGGGGAGCTGGCTGCCGTTCCCTCACTGGGCTGCCAATATACCTCCTTTTTCTGGCCCGAGGGGCCACCAGAGAGTGATACAGGCTGTTGCCAACTCTGTCTGCTTGGGAACAAGGGACCCGGCTTGGAGGCCAAGCCCAGATCTTAGCCATTCCCTGCTGCTAGCCTGCAGACCAGCCCTTCTAGATTTCTTGAAGGCAGGCTGCCCTTACTTACTAATTTTCTAAATTTTTTGTGGCCTCATTGGTGACTTAGTCATAACAGCAGGGTCAGCCACCAGCTGCTGCCTATTCCCACGGTATAACCTGCCCGCTTCACTGTCTTCCCTTAAATGTAATACGTGGTGCATTTGTGTCTGGTACTTTCTCTTGTTTCTGCAATTGAAATTTTATCCGTTCATGGAGTGCCCGAAATTCTGCAGAGACACTTGACCTGAATACTCATTTCATTGTTGAAAGCCAATACTGCTTTAACAGATGCAGTAAAATTGTGAGAATCTAAAGTTCACTTTTCTGCTTTAACTACCACAGATGAAAGAAGCCTACTCCATGCAGCTGAATGCCTCTCTTGCTTGCTGGCACATTAGCTTTAAAGGTGTTCTGGTAGTTTTCAGTCCTCTGTGTTGCCTAAGTACTTTTGTCCAGATCCTCAGCTGGAGTAGACGCTATGCTGCAGGCAGCAGAGCTATGCTGATTTATACCACCAGGCATACATTTTTTTTTATATGTAGATATCCCTAGAAAGTAATCACCAGGCTCCCTCAAGCTGATTCCACATGACTTGCAGCTGCAGTTTCGAAAGCAGTGCTGTTCCCGAAGCTTCAGCACCCCTCGCAGTACATTCCCACACTGCGTAGGCATCTGTCCAGGGCCCAAAGGAATCCAGACCAACACCAGTGGCAAACTCCCAGCCTCCACTCCAAGCATCATTCATCCTTAGACATGCCTGACTGGATAATTATTGTATTGCCTTGCATGATTTCAAACAACGTTTCACAATGACGCAGAAATCTCCAGACCAAGCTGTCAAATTATTTTCATTGCAATAATTTTAAAATTACAAACCCTGTCATTTCTTCACCTCCAGGAAACTAAACCAGAACGAGCCAAAGCTTTAGCAGTGCACACTCTGTCTAAACCCAATGTCCTTAGATTCTCTTTCAATATCATTTCTGCCCTGTGAGTTAGACCAGTGCAGACCAGTTCCCTTCTGTGTATGCAGCCGCTAAACACCCTGTGGAGATGTTAGGCTCTGTTTAGTGTACAGAACTCACAGTCCTGTGTGACACGGCTATCTCCATTCAGCAACACAGTTCCTCTGTTCTCTGCCGACCTTGCAGGTTTGCCACCATTTGAAAACAATTATTTTCCTCTGACTTGGCATTTTTGGCTGCTTCCCAACTGCTTGCGGGCACTTTGGGATTTATAGTTAGAGCCCCTCAAAGGAATAGTTATCTTGAATGTTGAAACTATTTCCAAAAGGCTAAAATGTATCTTTCAGCTGAGTGTGGTTTTCCCTGCTCCAATTGCTTCATATGGATCTAGGCAATTCATTTTCCTGCAATGAAGTGGTTGCAGGAATACCTAAGGACTGGGGGCAGAGGGAAGAGGCTGATTGTCTCTTACCACCAGGGACTTTAAAATAGCTGTATAATTTACTTCCCTTTTGAGATGCTTTACATAGTGGACGAATGTGAAACAGATCTGCCAAGCGAAATAACTTCTTATGAACAAATAATGTTCAATAAAGTAATTTGGCTGGTAAGCAAAGCTAATATAGATTTTTAATGTTCAAGAGAGAAGGAGAGAGGAAGATCCAAGGATTATGGCCAGACCCTGCTCCCACTGAAGTGTTTAGGGAGAGTCTTTACATACCTATGCACAAAGGTCCTGACCCTGGCAGCCTGTCTTCCACCACGCAACACGAAGTCTCGTGTTGCCAATGGGAAACACCAGGAATGGGGGCTTAGCATAAAATTACATCAGCTGTGCCTCCCCTCCAGACTGTAAAGTGGGATCTCGACATCCTTGTATGTCATGTAGTGATGACAATAACTGTGTGTAATCCAAACGGGCATCTGGATCCCAACTTTCCTGGCCAGTGTTTAGCTGTAGTGAAGCCCAAGCAAGCCCCAAACTTGGAACAGGAGGAACTGTGTGTGTAGCAGAAGGGAGATTCTAGGCTTGGAATTGGCACTATTTCGCTAACTGAAACTTTCCAGGTCTTGGTTTCAAAGGTGACTATATGATTGAGAAAATAGAAATAAAAAAAAATTGTGTAGAAGTGCTTTCTATTTTGTAGTTTGCTCTTAGTCATTGTAGTCAAGCCATCTCTGAATTACACCTCACAAACACACTAGTCCCCCCAAAATTAGTAACAATAATCCATGCTTTTGGTTTAAAGAATATATCTTATTTCCCAGTGTAAGACCTCTAGAAACTCATGCTGTTCTCACTTTTTATAACTGTGGGAGGACAGATGTTAAACTAGTTTGGGAATTTGTACTTTGATCACTAGCTATGACATATGAGAGGACATGCCAAGTGGGACTTTCTACAGTCTCCATAGCAAACACCCTTCTAAAGATCACATAAAGATCTGGACCTCAGTCTGGCACATTTCAGACTTGCTGATTTCTGTAGTTAAGAAAATAAAAAAAGAGCAATGCCATTAGAAGCACTTTTGGAAAAGTTTGAAACCCCAGCCTTGTGACATAGTTTGTTCATGATGCAGTCAACTGGAGTGGCCTTGGTCATAAGCCCAAGTAATCCTCCAGTTCACATCTCTGCAGCCTGTTATTGCTCACCCATTTAATGGGAGATAAATATTTTATCAATCAGCCAAGTCTGGTTCCTGAAGTGTAGGCTTTCACCTGCTCATTAATAAAACATGCAAAATCCCACAGTAAAAAGAAGTGAATCCATGCACCTTTATACCATGCCAGCAGAATGTCAGTAATTTTTGATAATGACTTTAGCACAAGTGGGATGAACTGAGAGGTCAGTGTGATTTGTGACATTGTTCTGATGGTGAGGGTCAGGCATGATCCGGAATGGCAGCACCACTTGATCAAAGAGAGTAACAGGAAACCCACACAAGCCTCGTGCACAGACAAAGAATTGGGTGTGGAGAGAATTTTTTCCAACATAAATAAATTAGTATCCACACTGGATCTAAAAAGTATTTTCAAGGCACTGTCTTTACATGAATCTATTCATTTTCAATTGAATAAGCTTTTTCTCTTTCCATTCACAATAATATAATATCCTTGTAGCTATTACAGCAGAAGTAATATATCAATCTCACCTTTAAATAGGTATTTAACAGTCTATATTCTATTATAACAGGTGGACATGAGGAAGAAATCCAGCACTACCGGACAATAAGCTTCCTGCTGTTTGCCAGCTGTCCATGGACTGTGATCTGGGAAAACGCTCACTTAGAAAGATCGATCAGAGACAGAACATGGACATGACATAAGTTGACACCTCTGCCTTCCGCAGAGCACTCAGAATTACAGATACACTAAGCAGAACTGAGCCTGCCTGTTTTACAAAACAGCATCCTATACCAGTGCTAGCTTTGGCCATACTTCATCCTCGGGAATAATTCCTGGCATTCCCATCAACTGTTTCTCAATACATCGATGCCTGGATGATCTCACTGGAAAGCCCTTCTCACAGGATGCGCCATCCTGCCAGGATTCTGCTTCTACTTATGCCAGTGCTACCTGCATGCACTGATCCATTGCAAGAGTCTGCAATTCCTTGGGATTCCTTTCCTGTCTGATGGACTATAATTAAAAACTCCTAGAAAATTCTGTTTATAAGTGGTTGAATCTGTTTCCTTAAAGAAAAGTGAAACCACAAGCAGGATAAGAGGATCAGGGGAAAATTCCTAACACCTGGAATCCAACACACTTTAGAATAAAATGAGATAAATTTGCTCAGTGAGTGACAGCAGCACTTGGTAGGAATGCAGTTGTGAAGCACACCATTTATCAAAGCGGTGCTTTTCCTCCCAGCTTCATCGGACAGATTTCTTTGCAGAGCTCGACTACATCACCATCTGAAAAGCTCACATAAAAATGTAAAATTAGGTCTTACCTGCCTTCACCCGCCATGCACTACCTTGACTTGCATGGGATTCCTGACACTCTCAGACAAGAGCTCTGTTCAGTACAAGTTTTAGGTGATATTCAGTCTGCTTTCAACACCCGGAGTGCTTAATTCTTCAGGCTGTCTGGAATATATTGGCATCAATGGTCAATAATCCCTCCCAAGCCATCACATGAGGCCTGTTTTAGTAAATCTTTCCACTTATTAAGAACAAATTTAAAGGCCCAAATATGCTTATTTTTGTAAGGAGTCCTTTAAAATGAGTTTGTAAATTTATGAGCTAGCCTACACTGCAAAAATACAATGAAAAAAAGAAGTCAGTGATAGATTTTAGCCTAGTTTAAACTGTCAGCTGAATCCTCCCATCTTGTACAAAGCAAGCAAGTGGTTTTGCGTAAAAGCAGCCAGCAAAGTCCTGCTGGGGTTAAGAGGTTCTTTCTGAAGCACAGGGCAACACTTCATCTGCTTTATTAGCCCATGCCTGAACTGGTATCCACATTCCTGAATGGGCAGACAAGATTTAGGGAGGTACATGTGCAGACCCGGTGACTCCATGCCTCCGGAGGAGGGAAGGGGATCTCTCCTGGACCCAGCTGAACCACAGACCTCTTGCAGGAGCTCCCTGTGCCCTGCTTACTCACACCCCTGCTCAGGAGGAGCCAGCCTGACTCAGAGCAGCAGTTACAAACCCTGGTGAGTCCCCTGCTACAGGTTAGACAAGTTCACATCTGAAATGTTGCCAGATGCTAAAGGGGTCTTTGGGAGAAAGAAGTCAGGGGACCAGTTGCTTCTGCGATCTGCAGACTGTTCATGGCAGCACCGAGGAGCAGGGCTCACGGCTGCACCCTCTATGCCCAGGTCTTAGCCGAGCACTGGGGCTGGAATACCGCAATATTGTCTAGGAGAGATCAGCAACAGTAAGGAGAGTTACTGGAAAATCTTACTGACTTAGAGCTTTGTATAACTGAAAGCCAGACTTCCTTCAGAAGCACGCTCACTGTGTCCCTCAGGCCGATGTACTGGTGAAACACGCCAACCCCTGCCTGGCGAAGGGACCTCGCGCTTTGTTCACACCACTTTTGCAAAGGGATGCACTTTGACTTCGAAGGGATACACACCCTTTCACTTCTGCTGAGCTCTGCCCTCACTTGTGGGTGCCAAAGAAGAGGTGCAGGTCTAAACCCAGGTATTGTCATACTCTGCCCCAGAGCACGGTCTGTGAAAATTGCAGTGGTTTGGTCAGCGTGTTCTTAAATCGATGATCCTTTTAAAGTAACAGACTGTCAATGGAGGGAGAGTTCATTGGTATTGCAGGAGTATCTTTTAAAGATTTTCCCCCAGGGCTGGCTTGAAGCTTCTGCTTGACAGGTGTACGTAACGTACCAAGATCCAGGGAGAAATCCTGCCTTGTCAATTCAACTGAAATGAGTCAATGAACAGAAATGACAGAGTCGGCGGTTTCACATGTGGGTTAATTTACAGCATCTCTGAGTGTCTGCCATTTCCGTACTTGGAAATCCCGTCACATTCTTTGAGAATGTATGAATTACAAATTCCCACTAAAGGCCTCACGTACAGATGTTTCCAGAGTTAGTAGTTGCTTATTTTTCCATTTCTATGAAACAGAAAAGACAAAAGCAGTTGCAGCGCATTCCAGAGTTATCTATTGCTCAGTGGCGACAGCACTTCCCTATGCTGCTAGGAGTTGTATTTACCATCCAGGAAGGTATTCTTCTACGCTTACAACATAAGTAAATATAAAGCATTTTGGTCTGGTTTTTGTTCAGGCAGTTTTATGCCTTGAATAAAGCCCACATCTCAATCTACAGCCAATCTTAGGCAAGTCAAAAAAAAAATCTGATTTTAATAAATACATAGTTTGGGGTCTGAAAAGCTTTTGCCTTTTTTTCCACCATAATATATAAACACCAACTATGCACCTCACGATAATCCCACTGAAAGCAAGCATGATTACACTGCATGAGGTGCACTCAGAGCAGAAATGTGTATTGGTACAGCACGGAGAAATGTACCCCGATGTCCAGAGAAGATGGTGGTATCTTGCTGCCACACTGGCCTCTAGCTCTCAAAACAGCAGTTCGGCTGCAGAGCACTGTAACTCTCTCCCATTTTCAATTTTAACAGGAAGAAAAGCAGAACAGGTATCTCCCCTAAGCCAAAGACTAATCTGCAGGTTTCTCTAAGACTACCGTCTCAAAGATCTACAGACTTGAGAAAAAGGTGGTTAATATTGTAATCAATTACTTTGAAAATATCCTCCAGTACTCTAGACCGCATCTTAAATTATGTCTCAGCTTCTCTTCATTCCCATCGGTGCTCTATATTAATTTGTTACTAACTACCATTTGAAAAGTTGGCTGCACACAAGCATATATGATACTACGACAAGTCTGGAAACATTTTTTCCAGAAGTTTTGTGTTTCTGTGAAGATTTACAGTCTCTGCACTGTAGGCACATCACAGTGCCTCCACGCTCTGTGCTCAGAAGAGTAAGCAGAGAGATATTTCATTTGGTACTAGCAGTTGTCACAGGCCCCAGCAATGTGCTTCAAGCTCAACACATTTATTTTTTGCTGTGTATGGTCTTGTGGTATTGCAATACAGGGGATAGGCCTGGCACAATAAAGCCAATTTCTATTTAATTTCTGGAGGTACATTCCTCAGCCCGATTTCCTTCTGCCAATCCCAGCCTCCACTTGTCTGTCATAAGGGAGCGCAACTCTTAGAAAATCTCCCCCATGCTGAAATGTCTGACTTCAAGATCCATTTTTTGGTAGCAGTTTCTCTTGCTGTGACTGCCTCAGTAAGCAGTGATAACAGCTCTTTTCTCCAGGGCCACATTAAGTTGCTTCAGGGCAGAGTTTTTTATGTCCTCTTTCTCATGCCATTACGCACAAGCTTCACGTCCAAAAAAATCATCTGTCACTTCCAGTTCCTGCAGCATTATTCTGACAAAAATCAGTCACTAAGAAAGTCCTTGATGTCAGAGGTTTCATCAAAGCAAAGCAATAAATATTGCAGCAGCCAGCTTGTCTTCAGAGTCCTGGTGGTTTTGCCAGAAATCTCACTTACTCCTTCAACACTGTGTTGTCAAAAGAATCTCATTTGTTGGAGTTTCTCTTTCCTTCCACTGCCTTTTTCTTCCCCCCCCTCCCCTTTTCTTCTTCTTCTCTTCCCAAGGAAATGAGGGGCAAATACAAGTGAGACACTGTACCATCTTTATCACTCCACCATCTGCAAATGGTTTTGTTCTTCTGACAATTTCACATGCAACCTTATAAAAAGCCCTGGCTCACTTACGTTGCTAACTTCAAAGATGTACAAAGCTGTGTTGGACCAGCCTGTGCTGGTGGGGCAGATAATAGGAGGCTGTGTTTGATTTCTTGAGAATCTATCTCTATGTCAAACGGCTAATGGGCGAGAAAACATTTCTTCCAGCGTAGAGCTCAATCCTTCTTCAAAATGAAGGCACCGAACAAATTAGTGGCCAAGTGAGACTAAGAAGCCCTAGAAGTAAGGAACGAACCTCAGAATTTTCCCTGCCATTCTGCAGAGGTGGCCATGAAAGTTTTTGGCATCCCTGCAAATGTTTCAAAGGGATTTAATGTTCTTTTCCCTTTTTAATAATTTATCTGTGCCAGAAGTTTCATGGTCTCCTGGAAGCAGGCTACCAAACTCAACTGCAGAGTGCCCTCCTTTGCCCGAACCATCCTTTCCTTTGGATGGTGCTGTGGACAGGCCAGCTGTGAAGCAGCAGTGTCTGACCCTCCCTCTCCTTCCACATCTCTGTCCTGTTGAGTCCAAATATTTCTGCCATGCACTCACCCCTCCCAGCTCCCATTAAAAACCAGCAGGTGCTGGGGATGCTCAGGACCTTGCAGTCCTGTGCAAGTCCTGTGCAAAACCTTTATACCTGACAGAAAGAGAAACGGAAACAAGTCTTTTCTGCCTCCTTATCTTCCAGTGGTTTTTTTCTTCACATGAGCATTTTTCTATTTTCTGTCTGTTGGAGGAGGTCATTTTTAAACAAAAATAAAGCTATTTTTGTTTTTGCTTCCAGTTCCTCTAAATATCAAGGGAATGTACATTAGCCCCTTTTCTTTCAAAATGACTTTTTAATGAAAACATGTCTTTCCCAACACTGAAGACACGGCTTTCCGTTCTCTTGAACACTCTAATTTTTGTTTTAAGTAGTTCTGATTACTTTGATTCTCTTTTAATAGAGAGCTTCCACACAGCAAGGCAGGCCATTGCCTGGAAACGAAGAAAAAAAGTCTCTGATTTTAATCTTTTTCTAAAAAGCCTTACTTTTTTCTCTGTCTCATTGCTCATATTTTAAAAAACGATTATCAAATACAAGAGGAGAAAATCTTGAATATTGTTCTTTGGCTCTGTGCTCAAATTGAAGGTTTTTTAAATTCCCCTTGACTGTTCGCAAGCCCAGAGGATTTCTTTTTATTTTTTAAGCCTCCCTAGAAAGTGCAGCTTTTTTCTCTGGGGACAAGTTCTCAAAGAAACAAATCAGAGATGAGGAATTTTAGTAGTCAGTTCACTCTCTGGCTTTCCTTTGTCTCTCTCCTCTCAAGACGCTTTGATTCTGCATCCCCCACATATCTCAGCCTTTCGAGGCATTTATAAATTATAGAAGTATTTATTATTGTGGGGAAAATATGATCATTCACTGAACTCATCGTGAACTTTGCACGCATGCTCACTCCTTTCGTCCTGAGATTCTTTTTCATAGCAAGCAACCCCCTTGCTTAAAGTCTGCGGGCCGACTTCTATGCCTGAGATCTTGGCAGGTGATTCCAGGCTTATACTGGAGAACCAGGAGCAAGAGCAAAATGCTAAAATGCCCACTGTATCCTACTCTTTTCTACATCAAATTTGAAACTTTAAGTTTCTCCAGTTTCTCATATCGATACAGCAAGCACCATGGCAGTGTGAAACTCTCTGGAGAAAAACCTACTTACCATCCCACATGGTTTTATGGAGAAAATTTTGTGAGATTTTTCATTTCCTAGTGTTGCTGAAATATATGTTTATGAGAATGGGATGTCAAAATCTTTTGAGTGCAATTAAACTCTAAGTTTCACTTTCTCTGGTAAATAATAGAAGGATCAGCTGGTAGATATTTAACGGGGATCTTGTTATTCCTCCACTCTTCCAACACTATTAAACAGGACAGTTCAACGTAGAAGAGGATTTCAGATATCCAAGTGTGAGAGAGATTGATAATTCCTGATCTGTGGGATCTGGCCCGCTGCTGATGTGGAAATACATGGTAATGTCACGTTTCCATTCATACTCTCCTTGAAGCTGAAAAGAACGAAGCACTTCTCAGTGTGTGCTGTTCTGTTGCAGCAAAGACACTTCTTGGATATAGACACTCTGGATTTGAACTCCAGTCCCCAGAGAAGGCCACTTAATCCTCAGAAACACCTACAGTAGCCCCCTTAAAGACTCCTCACTTACTATGTCTCGTGTGATATCTTCCATTAACGCTACCAGAGACCCATACTCTGCCTGATCACGAAATGATCTCTTCTCCACAAGGCCAGAAAATGAATGCATTTAATAAGGATTAACCCCTGCTGGCACCAGGGAGCAATAAATATCACAGCGCCAGCATTCGTAACGCTATAGTTATCATTGTGTCAGCATTTCTGTTATAAACCAGGGTTTGGGGTGGATTAGAATTCAGCCATAAAATTTTCTCCAGGCTGAAACTTGGCATAAAAAAGAAATATCAGTCTATGATTGTTTTTTTCCTTTTTTTTTTTTTAAGCTTAAAAAAAAAAAATCTCTTCAGTCTATTTTAAGTTGTAAAAGAGAAAAATATGAGACTCTTCCAAATTCTTCAAATCGGCATCCAGGCCTCTGGGAATGAAGAAAGACTCTGCCTGTGGCTGCATTTAGGGGTGTGTTTTCATTGGGGTATCAGAAGTTCAGGGATTAAAGACGTTTTTTGGTATTTCTTGAGATGCAAAAGCTTTGTCACGTTATATGAAAGAGCTCAATTATTTAGCAATGGGGCTTTAAAAATATTTCTTGATCCCCTTTTTGTTCAGAAAACTGCATAATTTTAAGCTAGCAGGACCTCCAAACCACACTCAGTCCCTCGACCAAGCCCCAGGTAAATAGTCCCACTGCACCCCCTCTTTGTGCCAGGCTGCAGTGGCACAGGGGACAGACTGCCATAACAGAAATCAGGTTTGTTTGAGGTTTTATTCTAAGCTCAGACTTGAGGTTTTTAGCAGAATTAGTTCCCTCTTAGAAACCAGATGCATGACTGTGGGGACCGACATGATAGACAGACATCCTAAAGTTGCTGGTGTTGGAAGGCACGGAGGAGGAGCAGGTACAGACCTTCGCTATGGGATGTCACACGTGAGCCTGAGCCTGAGCTTGCAGCTGGGGACATTCATCCCCCTGCTCCTCACTCCCCGCTGTACGACAGCACCGCGTGGGTTTCACTGTTTCTGGGAGAGCTTCTGTTTGGAGAAAAGCATGATTTACCCCGCAGTGGACAAGCACACACTACCAAAAGGGTCACCACTGTTTTGTGTAGACCTCAAGAGGAGAACATGAATTAATTTGTTCCCCCAAAATAAGGGTTTCTTTTAGAAACAAGAGTGCTATTTTTTTTTCTCGTGCAGTCTGAGGTATAATATTGAGTTCCAGTTTCCCTTAAGAGCTGAACTTCATCCTCCTACTAGGATGGTTTTATTTTAGTTACCAAATATTTGAGGTTAAAGTGAATAGTTCATCTTTAATGGGATTATCTCTTTCAATGTTTGCTTTCATTACAGTCCGAATTGCTCTGAGCATGAGAATCTAACCTCACCAAAAGCATATTTTTGTAATTTGATACAAACTAAATTTAACCTTTGACTCCCATCTATAAAGACGTTACTTTTTTCCACCAAAAAGCAGAATGTTAGATTAAAGATCTGCCAGTTTCAATTTCCAGGTTGCTAACCTTCCTGTGATTGGGTCCTGAAATGTGGAAAGCTATGTATTTAGTAAAGGTATTTAATTTTAATAGTAACAGTCAAGATGGTCTTATACCTGCTACTTAAAATAGCTAGATGGAGACTCTCTTCTGACTTTTAAAATAGAGAAAAATTTCCTTGACCTACACTACACAGTACCGTAGAACTCTTTGGACAGATATATTTAAAATAAAATCTTCCCTTTGAGATACTTTAACATTTCATCACAGTTCTTTGGTTAAACAAATAATTTTTATCCAAACGCTTTGGAATATTAAGCCTGTGCTTAGGAAAAACAGATTTCTGTCTCTCTCCCAAGGGCTGGCTTTAAATGTGATACAGAAAACTAAAAAGATTCTCTGTATTATCTATATTTTCCCCAGTAAATCATGAGCAAAATCAGAGAGGAGGGGTTGCTTTTTCAAAAAACTGTATTCTCCTCTGCTGGAAGAATCCTTCTAAATAGGTGGACTTTTTCGTTTCTGCTTTGATAAGATGAAATGTAGAGACTTTCACCGAGAAAAACTTTTCAGATATTTGTCAGGAATTGAAGGGTTTTTTTAAAAATGCAATTAAGTGTGAAAGAAAAATTATTATGCCTCCAGTCCTGCAAAGGAGAGATCAAAAGTGGATCGACTGTCAAAGCTCTAGTGAAGTCAAAGGTACTCCTTCCCTGGGTTTCTGCAGTCATGAAGTAAAGGGGGAAATGGTTCATTGCGTACGTCAGGATGCGAAGGCGACAGTGGCACATATATTTATTTATTTAACCCAGGAAAATTCACTACGAATTCTACAAACTCCTGCCACTGGATATATTTCCTATGACTCTATTATTGTACAAATCATAGAAAAGCCTTTGTGTTCATATAAATACTCAGGATCCACGTGGAAGACTGATTTAGATAGAAAAGTTATACTCCGTTAAATCTTTCCACTCTGTACAGAGAAGCAAGCAAGAAAAAAGAAACCCGTCTTATATTTCAGCTCTGCAGTTATCAGAGAAGAATACTGCAACTAAAATTCAAATTTTAGTTTGAACGCATACTGCGCTAAAAAATGGTCAGCTTAGAAGCATTTCCTGTTTATACACTGTGTTAATAAGCATCCATCACCCATGTCACATATACGGGATACCAAATTCAAATGTCAAACAAAATGTAAGAGGTCACACATTTTCCTTTGCTAACTAAAAGTGTAATTCATAAATATTATTGCTACCAAACTCTCCATCTACAGCACTTGTTTAGAAATATGCACATGTAATATAAATTGTGATTAAGTTAAATGGGTATATTATTTCCTGTTTTAAGGGTGAAGAGCAGCATGAATTATGTTTTACTCAATAGGCATTTCAATAAAAACCTATAGACTAACAAGCTGCTATCACATAGTTCAGCTGCACAGACTAACATGAGAAGGGTCTTATGCCCCACCACTGATATTTAAGCTGTTTCTGTGTCTGTTGTTTCTACTGATGCGTAGAAAAAACATTTCCTTAGCTCAAAACCCCTTTCCATTTTTTGTTATAAAAACAAGGCGTAATAACAGAATAAATACGTTAAATTCAATCAGCTAACCTCAGTCTTTTTACCTTTACTGACTTAAGAAATACAGGACTTGAGGAAGTCTCTCCATGGAAATAATAATCAGCTCCCGTATTTTGAAATTACTCATTTTAGTTTGTAGAAATCAGACACCCAAAGAACAAAATAAAACAAAGAATTGGCTTAAACAGATTTTTGAAAATTCAGCGTTATGTACTCATTAGATTTTGTAGAATTTTCAAGCTAGCTTTCTGCTGTGTCTCTTTTTGTTTAACATTGTGTTTCCAGTTAATATGTAGCATTTTAGAGCCTGATTCAGAATTCTTCAAGGGCGTCTTAAAGACTTGCAAAACTATAACTAGATTAGACTTAAACGAATTTGAAGTAAAAAACGGAAACTCTGATATTACAAGTAATAATGCCATACTGACAGGATGTTCTCCCTTCAGGACCAATTATTTCTCACAAACGAACACAATGAAAACATTAATGTTGAATTAAGAATATACCCTTCCCGCCACTGTTACATAAAAACTGACAGAGATACTCAGCTTTCTGAGTGCAAATAAATAGTGGGCTCAAAGGCACATTTTGCTAACGAAATATCTTAGATTGTGTGTAAAGAGGGTTATTCCCACCGAGGAGCTGCGTAGCCCAAGATAAGCAAGCCCAGTTACTGCTTGTCTTGAACAACTGCGTACAAAACGTGGTTGCACATACTGTCAAATCAAAGGCTTTCAAGGCAAATAGGAATGCCACACATTCCCAAGTTATCTACTCTTTTTTTTTTTTTAAGCTTTGGTAGAAAAGAGATTTTACCAAGTCACTGGAGTCTGGTGTTCTTTTAAAAGCTTGTAAAATGGGAGTCTGAATATTTTGTTTTATTAGGAGGAACATAGTGCATAGCAAACGCAAAGAAGATTACTAAAAAGGAAGGGGTGCTAAGTTCTTTAAGATACTCAGAAATGAAAATAAGTTCCATATTCTGAAAATTGTAGGCAAATAGGCATATAGGAGCACTGTACATTAACATAATTCAGACTATTTTACAGTACTGTAAAATCTTTGATGTGTTCCTATTTATGAATTGAAGGAGACACCAAGGCAGATACTGTCAAAAAGGGAAAATATCATTCCATTTAATTATTCCAGAAAGAGAGTCCTACTCATTAAAATTCCAAAACTAACAAATAAATAATTGTGTCAATCTTACTCTCCATGATTTGGCCTCTGAATTTCAGTAGGTGAAAACATAGTTAAATGAGTCAAGTTATTGTCATTTGTATGTATTACTGAGTGATTTCCTTGAAAGCAGACAAAAAAATACAAAAGGATTCCAAAATCTATGTTTATAAATCCCTGTGTCACATTTGTTTTGTTGTGGGGTTATATTGCTTATTTTTCATGCTTGTTTAGCTTTTTGTTATACCTGAAAAATTCCCAGAAGGAATTCCCAAGAGGGGGATCTGCTTTTGCACCTTACCACATGGGGGCCTGTATTGTCTGTCCATCTCCAGGGCGGAAAGAGAAACCCCCAGGTGGTCAACGGAGCAGCCTCTGTCAGTCAGCTCCAAGGGGAGAAGATGCTGGGCGGCAGCAGCGTTGAGGCTTTAGAGGTGATCTGGAGAAAAAGGCCTCTCGTGGGAGCAACCAGGACTTTCCGGATCCCAGGGAGTCCCTGGAGCTTGTGAACCACAGCTCACTCCATGAGGGAAGAAAAAATATCAGAGGTGGGGGAAGAGGAGGGCAGCAAGTACTGCCCTCTCGACTGGATGATGTATGGGAAAGTCCATAGGGAAAAACCCCTCCCAGGATTTAATAGGGGAAGGGTGAGGATACGATCCAGCCCCAGGTTAGGAACCCCTGCACGTTCAAAGGCAAACTTTTATGAGTAAAGACAATGCCCTTACATGAGTGAAGATCAAACCCTTCCTAATCTTCTGTTGCAATAGACAAATGACTTAATAACTGTCTGCATATTCTCCACATAAGCTTTTTTAAAATTACTGGAAAAGTTGGTAGAATTGGTATCCCTAACTGCTGAAAAACAGACACTGGAGTAAGTAAGAACATATTTTCTTTTCTCTCCAAGAGGCCAAATCCTTGGGGGTTTTTCCCTTCCTCACACAAGCAGTACCATTTTCTTGGGAGATACAAATTTTCCTGAAGACAAATAGAAATAATGCAACAGCATGTCTTTCTGGTCCAAAAGTGCCCTATGCATGTTCCACCTCATCCCAGTTAGCTGGTAGATGTGCTACAAAATCTGTCCTTTTTTTCTGTGCTTATTCCTAAAATCCCTATTTGTGCTCATATGAACTTTTGATACAGTTAGTGAAATCTCTTCCTCTTGTAGACATTTTGTGAATGTGCACTGACATACACGTAGACCTTTACATAATAGGAATAATTCATGCAAACTTTGTGAAAAACTAACCCGTGTTGCCACCGCTTATATTTACAGTACAGTGGTGTTTTAATGATGCTCATTTCCCCTCCTCCCCACGATCTGTTTTAATTAAAATGAAAACTCAGTAATTGTAATAGGTTGTAAAAGAGCTTTGTGCTGTTTTCATTTCATATATACAGTTGTTTAAAGCACCTCCACCACTGGAGGAGGCAAAAGTGCTGAACTGTTAGGTTTCCATTTTCTTTGTATTCCCACCTATGAAATTTTACAGATTTCAAGGACAGATACAACCTCTAGCCACTGATACAGAAATTAGAATCTTTAAAGGGCCTAAGGCAAGGATTTGGGAAGGTAACAATAACTCAGACACTATCAATGGGTTTGGGAAACAGATAGTTCACTTAAAAGCCAAGCACCAATCAAGGCAAAAGTGATTTATAATACATATTTGTAATTTGCATTTCTTTACCAAAAATTGTGTTAAGAACTGGCCATTTTCCACAGATACACCAGGCGCAATGCCTCCAATACAACTGTTTTTTTGAACGGATCTCTGTATCATTAGTCATCTACCCCAAAGAAGAGAGTCAGCGACACCTTGAATGAAAGCTGATTTGTGCACTAAAGACCCTGTGGGTGCTGAAAGGTGCAAGGTCCTGGGCTCTGAGGTTATGCAATGGACAAAAACTATCTGGAAAAGGCTGTCCTCTTTCAATCCCTAGTACTCTGGTTTTGACGCAAAAAAAAAGCTAAATGCCCACAAATTTATAGTTCTTCCTTCAGGGCCTAAAGCATACCAAAATGTAAATAATGAAGTGACTCTGTGTACAGTGGTCATTGACTGCTTAAAAAAATGTATTTGAAAACAGCCATGGAAGAGGTGGAGCAGATCAGAATAGTCCTGGAGAGCAGTAGAAGTGACCTTATGGCTCCACAGGGAAAAGTGGCTCTTAAACTTGGAAAGAAATTTCACTTGGTCAACACATTTACTTCCAGTTACAGGTTGCTTACTTAACTTTGCGCATCTTCTTTGTGTGTGCACCATGACACGGAGAATTAGTTTTAATTCACAATCAGGTGGCCTCCTTTAAGACTCAAAACAAATGGACAGAAGATGGTGAGCACAGCAACACTTCAGTAATAAACAGATATAGTGAATAGATATTTGCTCTCTGTGAATAAGGGTTTGGGTAGTATTATTTCCCAGCAGGGCTCCAGTACTACTCTGACAAGCCCCCCCCCAAATAATATAGATCCATACCCTTAATTCGCTTTTTTGCACAAGGCTGTCTGTGGAGTACCTGTCACTTTCATTGCAGAAGGTAACTAAAAACGGTACACCATGTGGGACAAACTACAATCTGCGTGATTAAAGGTGATTAACATGGTATTGTTCGGTACGTTTGTGGGAAAGCTGATCAACCAGTTAGAATTTTGGCTTTCCTAGTTACTACTGGCTTGGAGTTCAGCAAACTGCTGTTGCAAGGCGCAAAGGCTGAACCGGAGCAAAACTGGAGAGAGGCCATCTCCAAGAAGGAGCAACTTCCGTCTTTTTTCCAGTAACGTTGCAGCCCCTCCTCTGTGTCAGAAATAAATGATGAATTCTGATGGGAGGCAGGCTGCGGGACACAAATTTTACAGTAAAAGCCAAATGATATTTCTTCCTGTTTATAACTGCAGAACTCTGGCTCAGCAGCGCACCGACTCCTCCCAGGCGCTGAGCATGTGTACAGCAGAGAGCTAAATCTGCATTAAGCCCTTCGATGGAAAATGTAACACAACTGTCAGGTAACAAGAGAAATTTTATCTGTCCATGGTCAATTAAGCTAATTTAATTCCCCAGCAACTCAGTGTATAATGTTTAGCCCTTTCCATCGCTTGTTTTGTTCCACTGACATTCAATCACTTATTTATCTCTGTTGCCCAAGGGCCACACCTGAGTTCTGATTTATGGAGCACAGTTGCAAGAGAAGAGCAGCCTGTTGGCCTGTTGATTATTACATTTCGGTTTAGTGAGTAACAGGTTCAACCTGCACCAGTAACTTGGAGGGAAATTGGCAACTGAAACTTCAGTCCTTCCACCTGTCCAATTGCATTCCTTGCTTTTGTTCGAAGTAACGAGTTTCTCTTGTTGCCTGTGCAGACTTTTCATACACTGCTGGGCTATCTTGCAATATCTCTTTCCAGACACCAAGCGAGTGTTTTCACTTTTTGGCCTATTTAATGAGCCTGACATTTCTGGGAAGAGTCAATCCTTCTGTGCATGCGTTGGTACAGTAAGCCCACCGTGTCTTGAACGCATCATGTTTATCACTAGCGCAGACGGTGTCTGCAGCTCCTGAGCAGTAGGTCTGACTATCCCCGAAACACTTATCTCACTGCACATTTGCAATTGCTTTGATCTAATCACAGGCCATGGACAGAGCTGAGATTTCAGGGTGGCCAGCAGCTTAACTGGCCCAATAACCCAGCTGGAGTGCCAAACATCTGGCTATCCACCGCTAACATTTTTTTAAAAAAAAAAATCTCCAAATTACACTCAGACAAAATTTCCAGGAGAAAAGGCAGAATGTGTCCAGGGAAACCCAGATGTAGGAGTAGCTCTAGATTGGATGGGGTTTAGATTGGAGGGGTGGGGGCAAGTCGTGGGTTTTTTTAATAGCAAAACAAGGTTGTAAACCAACAGGAACTAGCAGTGGGCTTCATGGATAAATGTAGGGTTGTGGTTTCTGGCCCTGTTCACGGAGGTTCTGAGCATTTATAATTCATATTTAAGGCAAACAGGGCTTCAGATGTTTGGTTATGTTAAAGTCATTGAAGTCTATTGTGTCCCTTGAACCCCGAGACACAGCAGCCTTTTAACTACAACTTCCCGTGGCTCATTTCCAGTGCAGAAACATAAACATGTGAGGTCTGCTGACTCTCTATCTCCATTTAGACTCTGGGAACTTGATAAATGCAAAACATTTGCTTACCTTATGAGAAGAGGAAGTCGTGCTCTCTATTGCAAAATTTTTGACGGCAGAATGAAGGACTTGCTGCTGTAAACCAAGAAAAATAATGCTAGAAAACTGCATTTTCAGACAGATTGTGTGGATTATTTTTTATGATTTCTGACTGTTTTGACTTGGCAAAGCAGGAGTCTAACAAAACAAGTGATGAAGGCTCCTGGCATGTGACTTCTCAAATATTCAAGCAAGTATTTTTAAGCTTTATTAAGTCAAGATGAGTCATCCATCTTGACTTGCTTACATGTATGTTTCATGTACTATGCCATGTAGACCAATAGAAAGTGTTAGTAATTTGTTTTATTACTACAAGGTTATATTCCAGCACAACTATCTAGTTTTGAAGCTGTTTATTTTCGGAAAAGCTCGGGGTGAATTTTGTAGGTCTACAAAGCCACTAGCCTTTCTAACTTTTTTTCTTGGCAGAGGAGACCCAGAAATGTGAAGCAGAATCTCAGTTTTCAGTTTAAAATTAAAAGAATAAGTTGCTTTCCCTTTTCTTTGGGGACTGTGTTCTTGGAAATATAACTCTGGTAAAGGCAGAGCAATTACTTTTGCCGAAACTCTTTCACTGCTCTATGCGCAAGGCCAGGTCTTTTGCAGCCAGGAAAAAAGAAACCCATAACTGTAGGTATTTTGATTTTGGGAAAGCCTCCATGTGAGGTACAGTTTAGAGAAGGGAGTGACAATGACACAGATATTTACCACAGGGCGCGTGGTAAATCCTTTCATTTAAATCCATTTTTTTAGTTCAACTTGTCCCCCTTAAATGCATTTATATAGTCTCTTCAGAGCTGTAGCAACCACTGGCTGCCAAAAAATCCTGCATCAGCAGCCGTTGGGTTTGCACAGATCACCTTGGGTTATGTATTTGGCAAAATCAAACCCAGGACAGAAATATGGGATTTCTCAGCCTATAATCATATCATACCTGTGCCACGTTATTGTGCAACCATTGGAGTAGGGGTTATATCCAATCCTGCTATGGCTGCAAAACCTTACTACGTCCAAACTAATTAATGAGGTGAGTCCTCTGCTTATCACAAGTGGGGTGAAAGAAAAAGGGGTCAGCCCACTGTGAAGATGGTGGCGTGATCTAATGGGCTGTTTATCACTCTGACAAAGGGATCAAATTGTGCTGGAGAAACGTTATGAAGTCATACAGGCCAAAAGGCAATAATCTGGGCCATGAGCAAGCTGCCCAGGGAGGTGGTGGAGTCTCCGTCTCTGGAGACATTCAAAACCCGCCTGGACGCGTTCCTGTGTAACCTGCTCTAAGGTGGCCCTGCTCTGGCAGGGGGGTTGGACTAGATGATCTACTAAGGTCCCTTCCAACCCTAGGATTCTATGATTCTATGATTCTATGATTCTATGAGGGTTCAACATATGACCTAAATCTAACTGAGGTTTGTTCATCTAGCCAGATATTAGTTTAAGCCAGTTCTGGAATTACTGTCTGAAGCCAGAAAACCACACAGATAGGCCTTATTTAAATAAATAAATAAATAAATAAACTGGGTTTTTCTGTGGAAAATTGTTGTTCCAACTAAAAGAAATTCATGGACAGTGCTTTCCTTCTGCTAAAAACTTTGTCTTTTCACTGGAGAAAGGAAAACCTGGGCACTGAAATGTATCTGCTGAAAAGTGCAAATTTTATGCTTTAGTTCTTGCCAAGTTGCTCTTAATGGAAACTTTGTTTTCATCACATTTTCTGCAGGAAAACCTTGCCCAATATTTTATCAGCTCCACACATCACTAATTTCCATTTGCAAAGTCTATGCTACATTTCTTCATTCATGTCTCCATCGTATAAACAGTCATTTTTATCACATTCTCTTATTCCTGCAGACCAACAGCACATCTTCAGGAAAGAGAGTAAGGGAAAATTAACTGTTTTCAGTAGACATGTATTTTAAAACTGTAAAAGGCAACAGATGGAATGACTTGTGAGAGGTTCTTGAGCTGAAAATTATTTTGGTGGTAAATACATAGATATATATGTATATAAACACATATATAAATGAACACACAGGCACATGTGTACACACAGTTGTACATGTACACAAAAAGAGCATAGACATTCTGCGAGGTAAATAAATGCAGATGGAAATAGATTTATGTTTCATAGCCAAACACACTTAACAGCATCCAAATGAACTCTGAGAACGACGTTGTAGGAGTATATTGTATCTGCAATAGCAATCTACCTAAACTATTCTGGACCTCATAGGTTTTTGGCTGATGTCTCAGGGTGCTCTAATGCCGCCAATTGTGCAGTAAATCTGCTGGGTCATATTACTAGACGTATCATACCATTCACGGTACAAATGAGCCATCGGCGAACAGCAAACACCAATACAGATGATTTGTTAAAAAAAGACAATAATAACCAGGGCTGCCCTATCTTCTTACAGCCGTGTGAGTGAAAAATGAGTTATAATGCAGAACACCTGCGCCACATAATGAAAGTCCTGGAGAGCGGTTATGGCTCAGAAAAGCTGGCTCAAAAGCATAACGTATCATTGCATCCACCATCCAGGAATGTAAAACGCAACAATCAAACCCAAAACAGCTCAGACCGGACACCGCTTTTGTCCAGGTGTTTTTCTGATGACAAAGAAGCAGTAACATAGTTCACTACTTAAGGTGTTTTAGGAGAAACCTTACTATAAAGAGCTTCCAGCTCAATCTGGCAGATGGGTACTGACAAAGAGCGAAGCCTTGCTCATTTTGGAGGCCCTCAGGAACACAGCAATAACAGAGGCTTCCCTTCTTTTTGCTCAAGTCAATAATTCCTGCACCAGGCTCAACAAAACGCGGCTAAGCCACTGAATGTATTTTTCAGAAGACATGAGATGAAGAGGCACAGTCTGTGAGGAGAGGAGATGCTTCTTCATTAGACCATATATTCTTGGAAAACAATGGAGAAGTTTTTGGGCATAAAAACCCTTGCAGAATCAGCCAATGTCAAGCCAGACACAGGCTGAGAAAACCTTCTCTGCGTGGAGTAATTATATTAGTCATTTTGTTAGTCTGAGCAAAAAGGGTGATCTGAGGAGCTGAGGAAAGTGATTTTAACTCTGTGGAACAGAGAGCTGGAGTTTCGGAGGGTTAGCTGGAGAAGGGGGTTGTGTGTGGAAAATCGTAACAGGCAATAAGACCAGAGTTCAAGCCATGGAGACTCTATTGTGTCCCTTGGGAAGCTGTTCCATTAATAATTTATACCGTGTTTTAAAGTTTACCTCTTAGTTCCAGTTTTGACTTTTCCATCTTTGTCTTCGAGCCATGGGCTTCTGTCTGCCAACATTAAATAGATTTTTACTCATGATATTTAAGGACTGGTAGTGCAACTTAGAATTTCATTTCCACTTATGGATCTTTCCTTCCACTTAAGGGCCTTTCCACCCCTTTTTTTATCCACTGTCTTCCTTTGTGTCAGACGAAGGAGTCCCTCATTTCACTTTTTGGGAGTCAAACATAATACAGCACTGAGTGCGTAGAAAAGTACCTAGAAAATGCATAGGGAAGGTCTAGAAAGATCCTGAGAAAGTCATAAATCTCTGCAATGAACACAAACCATAACCAGTTCCTGGAGGCTTCTAAAATAAAACTGCTGCCTTATTAAAAATTAACATTTTAAACCCAAATCTCAGTTAGATTGGCAAATACAGAATGAACCCAACGAACCTGAGAAGTAAATCGGTTTCCAGGGGCCTGGTCCCGTGTGGTCAACCCACTGGTGGAGTGACTGTGGATTTATGCTGTCGTAAAGAACAGCAGAATTGTCCCCCTTATCAGGAGTTTTAAGTATATTGTGCTTTGCACTCTTTATTCTTTGGAAGGCCTTTATGCAACATTACTGGTTGTCCTGAAAAAATTGGGATTAATTTGGAAGACATATATTGCAGATTGGATTAGACTTCAAAGAGGTGTTGCCAAAGAGAACTTTTAAAAGGCTTTAAAAAATGAATTGTACCGATACAGCCTCTTACCCTTTGAAGGTGAAGAAAAAAAGGCAGAGTTTAATATTACTTAAATACATCCAACAATTAAGTTTCTTGGTACTCAAGCAAAGCACACAGGGAGGTTTTCAAAGGAAAGTGGATGTTTTAGTGACTTATCCATGGCCCCATTTCTCCTCAGTTTTCCGGTATTTCTTAAAGTCTTATTTAAAATTCCCTGTTAACAGCCCAGGACATGCATGCCAGGGAAGAGTATGGCGTGGAAAAGGGAAACAGTGGCAACCTCTCCTCCACGGGGCACTGAGCAAATGCTAAAATGCAGAAACCACCCCAAAAAATCAGTCAAAGGGGATAACGCGTGGTGAACCTTCCCAGGATGAGGCGGGCCCCGGAGGGAGGCAGGCGGGCTCCTGGCTCCCCTCAGGCCCCCGCAGGCCGCCATGGCGACAGCAGCCCGCCATGCCCGGGCCTGCCGTGCCCTGAAGGCACCCGGACCCCACCTCGGTGCCGGTGTCTGACCCTCCTCTCAAAATACAGCACCGATATCCCCGTCAGCCGCACAGCTGCTAAAACGTCTCCCTTATGGACACCCCAGAGAGCTCGTAGCCTCTCCCAACCCAGAGAGGTCCACTGAGGTGGCAGAGCCTGAGTCTTGGCCCAGGGCCTACCCTTTCCTCTTTGGGTGTAAAATGGCCCCTTCCTTTTTTTACCCTTTCTCCTCCGATTGCGGCTATCATCTGCTTCACAGGCTCTGCAGAATGAGCTGGGGGCTGATGAACGCACCTCGCCATGCCTGCACCTGGGGATCTGAAACGCCATGTGGGCTTTAAACCCTCAAGTGAGGGGCTGATTTCAGGCCAGGGCCTTGGGGCCAGCCTCTGCCCTTCCCTGCGCCATTGCTGGAGGGGAGAGTGCAGCCTGTTTTACCTCCACAGCGTTGCGCAAAACACGCAGCTGGCATTTCCCAATGAACGTTTATGAGTTGCTGTTGAGCTTTCGGAGCTGTTGGCCAGGTCCTGACCTCCTATAACGCTCAGCTTGGAAGCAGCAGACGTGCCCGGGCTGCACCAGCCGCTGGGTGCCAGGCGCGTCCTGCCCCCTCCCGTGGCACTTGTGGGACCGCCCGAGGTGTGGGTCCAACCCCCGGATTTAACATTCCAGTCTTTGGATGGTTTTCTCTCCATCTATTTTTAACCCGCTACTCTTCAGGGTAAGAGGGAGTATTTGTCGGTAAAGCTTTTAGGTAATTTATATTTTTAACCCGCTCCTCTTCAGAGTAAGAGGGAGTATTTGTCGGTAAAGCTTTTAGGTAATTTATTTTACTGCGGGGAAGGTGAAGCACTGGTGAAGGAAGGGCTTCTCCCAGCGTATTTGGTTGGTTGTAAGGGCATGTGAAATGCACGGTAGAAGTGCCAAGTGTTGCCGGGATAGGGACCTTGGCCTGCTGCAGATTTTCTGTTGGGAAGAGTAAATACAGAGGGTAAAATGTCATTGTTTTTGTAGAACATAATAGCTCTCTTTCTTTTTCTCCTGAGAAGCCTGGGAACTCCAAACAAATTTGGGGGGCGGTTTTATTAAATGAAAATATTCTTGCATTATGAGCTAATTTATATCTTTCCATCCCAGACCCACAAAAGGTCAGTTTAACAAACCACTCTCTCAGGAGCTGGGGAGGAGTTGTGAGCTCACAGTAATCCTCCTAATTGCGCTGTACCTCGGTTTTTCATTTTGTTAATCAGCGGCCAACAAATCCCAGCTTTCAAAACTCATTATCAACCTGCTTCTCACTATTACCCCTGCCCTCTCCCTTTGGATACACACTCTGCACATCCCTTTGGCTTAGGCAGCCTCCAGGTTGCCTTCTACATCTTTCTGGTGCTCAATCATAACCAACTTTCGAATATAGGTCAACTATAAATAACTGGGGTGCTGCTGCGCGTATGGATTAGTGCCGATGAAGAAGCAGAACAGAATGAGTGCCGGTGGCCAGCTTCGCTCCTGTGGGGAGCTTTAAAATCCAGTCTGGCTTCCAGAAGATCTCTGCCAGTGGAAACTGCCCAGGCCCAACACTTCATCACTGTATCTCCTGGCTGGATCAGCCCCACCCAACTTTATTATTAGGCAAAATTTTACAATTGGAAGTTCAATTTTTCACAATCTGCTAATTAAAAAAAAAAAAAAAAAAAAGGCGGTTTGAATTTTCTCCAAACTTTACATGACCCTTCTCCCTTCCCTTCGGAGTAGATCTGGCAATTTTCAGGTCTAATGAATTTTCCAAGTCCCAGTAAAAGAGGAAGCTGCCTGCAACCCTGCCTACAAGCTTCCAAGCCTGCCGGCTCCTCAAAGCTCAGCAGCGCTTTCCACTGTGGAGCCTCTCTATGGTATGTGCCATAAAGGTCCAAGCTTCTCCCAGGCTTTCTTCTGCCTCCTCTTTTTTAGTTACAGTCTGTCTCAAACACACAAAAAAAGAGGATTAGAAGTGGAGTTTGGATGAAGAACAATGACATCTGTTCCAATGCCAGGTGACTGCCATTTTTTTGAGTGTTTTGTGACAAGAACATTACTTAAGCGCACGACTAGATGAGAAACATGTCCCACCTCTATCCCGTGGATTCTTGCTCTAAGACCGTGGAAGCTGCGAAAAATCCATTTTCTGCAGCTTCTTCAGAAGCCAGGATTTATTTTATAAGAACACTCAACTATTTTATCAGCTGTTTCAGATCAAGAATCCACTCGTACCCAGAGGAGTAGTGGCTACTCCTTAGCTTCCTCCCCAACCTTCTGGAATTATATCCTTAAGAAACAAAATAACAGTAATCATTGTTAACTAGCCGTAGCCATATGTTCAAGTTTGTCCTACCAAGGCCATGAAATATCAACCTTTGCTGTTCTTTTGGTGTCTGGACACTTCAGCACATTATGCTTAGGCAGCATATACGAGAGTTAACCTAGAATGAGGTCAAAACACCATGACGGCAAGATTCAGGGGGATTTTCTGCCTCAGGACTCAAAATCCTCGATTGCATGGGCTTGTGGCACAGCTGTATTGTCATACTCAAGCAAAGAGAATGGAGATGGTTGGATTTCTTACACTGGGATCTGGGGCTTTTTAAATCACGGGTGTGATTTAGTCACTGGATTCATGCTGAGTTTGCTGTACAAGAAGACTTTGGCACCTCAGAGTTAGACATAAGAAGATAGAGTGCTCCAGCTCATCTTTAGAATGAAAGTGATGGGATTTCCCCAGCTGCTGAGCATCTACAAACTCACAGAGATGCATTGACAAGAGGGAAATATAAAGCAGTAGTTAGAAGCAGGTGGCTTTCCTCCCCCACTCCTAAGCAGCCACAGACACTGCAGAGTCACACGGACCCCTCTGCTACAATCCAGCTTTATGTGCATGGAATCTCACAACGACATAATACCCAGATGTTCTCACCAGGCTTAGCTTCCCAGACACTGCTCAGCCCAGGCTCCCTACAACTAGAAAGCTTCCCTCACTTCCTGCACGTGGAGGCTGAAATAAATAGCCACCTGCAACAGGATTCACTGAGCATCTCCCAGAAGAATGTATAATGTTTCATGCCGCGTGTTCAGAAACACGCCTGCAAATTTAAGCACATTAATGTTCCCTTTCTATATGTAACAGAAAGGCCACATTGCCATATGTCCAAAAGCAAAGCAAATCCTCCCTCAACTTGCATGCAGAAGAGAAGGACAACCTCATTCATCTCAGGTTTCATCTATTTTGACTCTGATTTTTACTAGTTTCTCGAGCTGCAGGTAGAAATCTGAATGGGCTGTTCCAAAGCATGTGTGCCTTCTATAACTGAAGGACCTTAAACTCTTCCCAGATCTTACACTTTGCCCATCTTCTGTTGAGGAGTTGCCACTATCAGAAAACTGCCCTTCTCTGTCGCTTCTTTTTGGAGGCTGGAGGCCATGGAGGCAGTGTCACTTGTCACCTACTTTCTTCACCAACATCTGTTGCACCTCCAGCCCTCAGCCCCCACCGTATCCCATGAACTGCAGACTCTGCACCAGAGGAATTACGTGGAGTTTGAGGCAGCCATGATTTATGTTGCAATACAAATTGCATCGTAAGTTATGCTGCCCTCAAAGGCGAGGGATGCTGACAAGAGCACCTGTTGTCCAGATTCCTCCCTTCTCCCCAGACCAGCCTCCCCCAAGGTCGAGTCATGGCCAGCATGGTTTGGGATTCAGGTCACAGGACTCTGCAAGCTGAAGGCACTGGGAGACAGTAGCTTACGCAAATTTTCAAGGGAATATTTTAAAGATGCTTCCTATTCAGGAATAGAGGAATTTAAGTCAAAATTTGTAAAGACAAATAATAATGTCTAGAACTAACCTGGCTTTATATTCTGAATGTCCTTCATAAAACAGAAATAGTAATGACAAATACCAAACAAGCAAAAAGTGAGACAGATTACCTGTGCACTGTAAGGGCTTTTCTTTTTTTTAATTGTTCCTTTTCTTAGTTTCTAGCGCATGCTGATATGCATTAGCAAAGTCGACAAGGCAGAATTAACAAAGGTCTTTTCAAAATTTGCATCATACACTCTCACACTTGAAAAAAAAGTTTTTTCAGGGTCCAAGAGTTTAAAGCTGTGTTTGTGCCAATACTGGTGACCAGTTCAGATCAGTAACATAGAATTGAGCAATGGTCAGCCATGTGGGAGAGCTAAATATTTTATTTTAATGGATAATCTTCTCCCCCTTTCTCCATTTACTCTATGGGAGTGTCTAGTTCACATCAAGGTGCCAATGAAGACAGAGTTTCTCTTTCATTTGGTTGGCTTACATCTCACCTCCATCACCTGGAAAGTAAGAAAAGTAAGATGACCTGGTACAAAATTATAGTGCTAGCGTGACTCTTTTTCCACTAGGAACTTTTTGCTTAGGCAGAATCTGAGGATCTTTTGTTGGTTTTTTTTAACTTCTCTGGCTTACCCAATCACTTCTAGTGACTTTGTGTTTATTGCATGTGCCCAAAGCAGGTATTCAGAGTTGTGCAGTGCAGCTGGTGCAACCTGTCCCCAATGTGTGGAGCTTTGCAGTGCACACACATACTTTTCTGTCTTGTCTATGGCACCAGAAGGATATGACAGCACAGTAGGGGTGAGACACAGCATGAACGACTGCACCGAGACAGGCTGAATCTCAACTTCAGTCCCCACCGGTGTCCTTTGGACTCCCCCCTTCATAACATCTCTGTTGTTGCGATGCACAAAGGCTCCTATCTTTGAGAGGAACCATAGGAAAAGGTGTGCCGTATTTGTTCAAAAATTAATTATTGATGTCAGTCAGACTCCTCAACCTTGAGGGTGTGAAGGGGTAACGTTAAACCCGTGCAAAGGTCAGCTTTACCAGGACCTGCCTATTCAATGAAAGGAACTAAGGCAGAATGATGAATTGCCAACAAGTTCCTGTGTGTTCAAGCAAACGACAAACTATTAACCTGTAAAACTGAACATTGCAATACAGGAATTCAGCTCTGGGATAGAGTTTTCACTGAAATATGTAAGCAGGAGGTTTTGTGATTTGTAGATCAGATCTATTGGTTCCTCCCTTTATATTTTAATCTTTGACTCAGTGACTGAGCACCAAATGTGAAGAAACAAGGTCATGCAAAAGAAAGTAGAAGTTGTTGAGATAAAAAGAGTGGCTCCTCAGCTATGCACAAAGGGGAAAAGTAGAGGACACTTTTACCAGACTAACTTTACTTTTGGTTAAAATGGATATCCAGATTCCTGTGGACTGAACAAGAAAATACTGGTGGTGTACGGAAAGAAGAAGAAGAAAACGGACCTTCCATCGCTGGATACTGGAGTCGGTCAATATGGAACCATTTGTTGAACTGGGGTAGTAAAGTACTCCTTTGTTTATCATCCTCTTGTTTCAGAAACAGGCCACTTGTGAAACAGGAAATCTCTTAACGTCAAATCTTTCATTGAGTTGTACCTAAAGATCAAGTGCAACTAAGCCCAGTAAATTACACAACCACATATTGATATTGATGAAAGAGCAAATAGATAAAAAATGGAAGTTTTGTCAATCGTGTACTTCGAAGCCCCAAGATCAACAATCTTCCCACTCTCCTCCAGTTACTGGGATGAAGATTCTTTCATGAATCTGTTTTTTTCTGCCATAAAATCGGAGCACTTGGTAAGAGAAGACCCAGAGGCTGAAGTGATACACAGCCAGCTGCCATGGTTGCATGTGATCTGTAGTCCCAGCTCACAGAGCGTTTTTAATATAATGATTTTACAGCCCCAGGGCTCCCACACTTATTTGGATATTAACACTCACCCAGTTAGCAAGTTAGGAACCTAAACCAGACCTGACATTTTTGTTTAGGTCCTTTAAAAGTTGTTCCCTCTATTTGCTTTCCTTAGTAATCCACAAGTGTTGAACATCTGGGACTCATCATCTGTTTTCTGACGAATATGAGGTATCTTCTATTTTGAGCAAGCCTAGCTAATCTCAGCATACCGCCCAGTAGGTTACTAAACTATGTCAAAAGAGCTCCATGGACGGTCTCCTCCAGTCGTCCAGCTTCATTATGGGCAAGGTCTACCTGATTTGGATGGGAAGTGACATCCATTTCAATCTCTTCTACATGGTTTTGGTATGCAGCTGCTAACACTAACTTGATCTAGGACATAAGCTTACACCAAGACACTCAAAAAAAGCCAGGAAGCATTCCATTTCCATGATAAAAATAAATTTTCAAGATGCTTCTTGGAAATATGCATACATTTTAAAAATAAACCACACCAAAGAAAGCAAACAAAGGAAAAGGCGGTGCTAGTTTATGATACTAATTTCAGTTCAAAGTGAATTCAGACCCATGGCTTGGGTTATGTCTACGCTAAATCTCGAGATCTGCCAGAAGGCAAAATTTCCTATCTGTCCAAAGAGAGAACTTGCAAGCACAGCTTCGCGCAGGGCTATGGAGTAACCCTGCATCCTTCCCCAGAGTATGCGGAGACCTCAGTCCTCCCACACTGTTGTGAGTGCATGATCCAGCTGTGTGGACGGGAGGGAGTGTGAAGGCACGTAGCACACTCAGCCCCGTCTTTGAGGGCGCTCTCTGCATCCACGGCTGACACAGGCAACAGTCCCTGGGAGGCAGAGATGCTAATGCAAAAACAGGCCTGCAGGACTTGAAGGGGAGCTGTGGGCACTCACTAACTTATTTAACAGGGTCCAAGACTATAAAAAGCAAGACAAAAAAAATTCCTATTCTCATTAGGGTCTGCAGACTCGGCCTGCCTGACAACTGAAATAACTTACTGCGTGGATTGCATACACAGGGGAATATTTAGACCCACGCTTGTATTTCACATGCTTGGCGGGTTCTGAAGATGGTGAAGATCAGCTTTGTTTGGCTGCAGTAGCAAACAGCAGACTTGATCAGACAGAGGCAAACACACCTCAGTAATGCCACTTCAACTTGGAGTTTAACACAGAGAAGTCACCTGAGTGAAATTTATTCATGTGTGTTTTTAACGACTTGAGTTCTCAGCTGGAGCAGCCAAGGCTCAGGACTGAAGTGCTGACACCCTTAGTGGAAAGACAATTCAGCTGGGTACAAACATCAGCGACTGTATTTGCATCTGTCATCACAAATATGTTTCGGTTTTAGATGGAAGGAGAAAAGAAAACAAACACAACATTTTCTGGTTAAACAGAAACAGAGTACGGAATCACTGAGACTTTCTAAAGGAGAGTTTATTTAATTTATTCTTCTGTACACACAGCTAGTTTGCTAGGATATTATAACTCAGCTCATTTCTCTGGTGACCCATGGCAACCTCTGGATCAAAAGGATTACTTGTGACTCATAACTTACCTTGGCTAAATATAAATATAGGGGTTTAGGTTAAGTAATCTAGGCCTTAATCAATAAAACATTTAAAGTGACAGTACAAGGAGGGATTTCAAATGTTGTCCTATTATAATGTTAACTCCTAATACCTGAGTTTCTGGGGCTGCCCTTTCCTGGTTTTAGCACAGATGCCCCACATCGAGGATTTTCCATGCATTTTGTGTGTACAAGTACAGCTGCACACAGTTTGAATGTTCTCCTGTTCCACAGTGGACGTATGCTCATTTTTCCCCACAGGAAATCCAAGCAATTGCCCCTGTGTGGAGTACCACAATTAGTTGACCATAATTGCATACTTAATGAGCTTGTATATGTTTTGAGTGCCAGTTTCTCAGATGTGGCCACCTAAATGGATATCTAAATCTCACTTTTGGGTGGTGAGGTTGAGAAAAAATGTATGAAAGTCTTATTTCATATACTTAAATTGGACCGTTTAAATGCCCAGGACTTGCTTAAGTGCCTGTATTTCAATAGCAGAACTTACGTGCAAATCAGCCAGCCCTGTGGGCTAGCGGTGCCAACACGAGGTTGAGAAAATATAAGTCAAATAAAATATTACTCTTTTAAAATAAGTCTGGAATCTTTCCAAGTAACTACAAGATGACAAAATTTTTTCTTCTCAGCCTGGAGAAGCTGCAGTGTCTCTCCTGGTGATAGGCACGGGAGCTGGTTGAGGGAAGGGGTTGCCTGTCCATGATACCAATCTAAAGCCTGTGCATCCAGGGAGCAGAGGGTGAGCACAGGACGGGACCCCCCACTCCCAAGGTAATGCAGCTTCTACAACCCACCCCCCTCCCTTCTCTGGCTGGGTCAGTTCATGGGTGCTTGTTGCCCATGGAAAGAAAGGTGGTTCCATTCTGTACTGCTACCCCAAGGGCGGTGGAGCTGTACACAATGACACGCTGGAGTCTGAGATAGCCAACGTTTTCTTGTGTTTGGAGTACGGCTCAGCCAGCCTCCGGCAAGGAATGAAAAGCAGCCTGGTGCAACCTCACTAAAGTCCATTTTAATACACGGAAGGATGAGGCAAGGAGCAGTTCCCCATCAAACCATCCAATAGCGATTTCTAAGAGTACAGGCACCAAAAGATTAGACTTGATATGAAAACTATTTTCTTAATGGATAGGAAGTTAAAAAAATTGATAAGAAGCTGGCTGTATCTGTAATTATTTTAGTATTACTGACCAGCTGGTACTTTAGAAAATAAACTTTGCTGTCTCCTATCTATAGTTCCATTGGTTTCAGTGGAAAGAGTCTGGACTAACATACATTCCTCAGAACTTGTACAGTACAATTTATGAATAAGCGGAACTACTAGTTTCAGATATTAAGTAACTACATTTTTTCCCCTTCCGAAGGAAAGAGCCAAATTTGTATCTGGCTTTTACTCTTGCCCAGGGTAATGGAAAAGAGAAGATGAATTGTGGCCTTAAAAACCCGTCCATGAGTTCTTTGGTATGAATTATTCTATATAATTCACAGAGAAGGTGACATGATTTACATCAATATATACAGTTAAATTGTTCTATATTGTAAACCATTAGCAAAGAGGGATGAAGGGCTTATGAAGAGGAGTGGAGAGACTACAGTGTTATGACATAATGAAAAATTTCTGGACATGCAAGAAGACATCACATTGTTTCCATTAGAAGATACTTGTGTATGTTTCCTACAGCAACTATAAGATCTTTGGCCTGTGCACTGCAGACTATTCTTTGTTTATTTTTATTATATACCAGGCACTTTTGTAGAGAAGAGCAGGGCAGATTGCACTTCAACTCCTAAAGTACGGGGGGGGGGAGGCCATTATGGAGGCATGTGTCAGAAGGATGTAACTCACAGCTGATTGGTATTGTCCAGCCTATATTCTTCACCCATGTCCTCAACATTGAAGGAAGGATAATTTTTACAGCACAGGCTGGTGCTTGCAGAGACCTGAGGCAAAGTTGCCCCATGTGTCTCCACTCTCAAATGAAGGAGATAGGTTCTCAAAGTCAGCCAGTTGGGCATCAAAGCCAGAGCCGCTAGGATGTGAATTCCCTGAGTTCAGGGAGTAAGAGAGAGCAAAGCTCTCTTCCTCCCAACACACTTAGGAGCATGGTGCTGCATGGTCCGGGCTAAGAAGACTCAAACCTGAGTGGTCTCCCCAGCTCCCAGTGGGTGGGTTTGCTGTTGGAGGTTCCCACAGGACATTGTGGATGGAGGAAGGATGCAACAAACCCACCAAACATTTTCTTTTGAGAAATAGAACTCACTCTGGAGAAAAAGGATGGGAAGCAGCACTAGGAAAGGAACTGCAGAGAGACTCTCTTGTTGCTGACACAGACAACTTTGTCCTTTTAATCATCTAGCTTTGTGGTCTGCTGCAACTCTAGGGAAAGGAGCAGTCTCCAATCCAATACAGGGCTCTGATACTCTCTTCGTCTTGGTAGTGGCTTCAGCCTTGCTAATTTGTTATTGTTTTATGTCTGGTGCTGAAGACTCCTGAGGAAAAGCAGTCAATTAATCTTTTAACCATTCTTGCAACTGCATTTCAAGAAACATTCTTGTTTTCTAAAAGGTGTTTAATTTTCCCCCCCGGGGACCCATTTAACTTTCTTTTCTAATCTCCTGACAATCTGGAATGAGGTCTTTAGTAGTTCTGCTTGTTGTGAAACAGCTTTGGGAGATAAATCATAGTCCATGTTAACCACACTTCAAATAATCTTTGTGTAACCGTGATGCAAACCCGTAATCTCCCAAAGCAAGTTTATAACCATTTTAACAACCGAGACTCAAGGAGGTTATTGCAGGATGGGCAGGGAGAGAGGGGTGAAGAACTGACCAAGGAAGCACAGTTCAGTTTGTCTTCCAAACAGCTCCGTATCTCATACAGCTTTACAAGGATGAAGTGACTGGTGAACAAACAAGGAGGCCTAATCTCAAATAAAGAAAGGGGGTCCCATTCTGACCAGCAGCCTTCTTCTGGAAGGTCATATAAGCACATACTTTTTTCCTTGCAGTGAGACAGATGCTTGAGTTTCATAAGACTCAACACCTTCAAACATAAATGAAATATACCCTTGGGATAATGAATATACCAAGCTCTGACGTCTGAATGCACACGTAGCAGCTGTGTGCTGTCCTTGGGGACATCAATGGGGAGTGAAAAGAGAGGCAAAATCTTTGTATTTGAACACTGGAGAATATATTACATTAAACTGTTCCTTAGACAAAGTCTACCTCTGACTACCCTCTTTGGGCCTGTCTTTTGGTAAAAGAAACCCTGCACGTATCAAGGACAGAAAACAGATTGGAATTTAAAAATAAGATGATTTCAACATCCCTTCAATAAGTCCCCCAAGAACACAGTAAAACACACAGTAATATACACAGGCAGAACTGCTTCTAGAAGAAGATAAAAGCCTCTAAATATCTTTTTTGACTCCTTTCTGCTTATTCAATTGCTTTTAATTAAGCCTCACTTGGTTTGGGGAGTCAGCCAAACATGGAGAACAAAAAGGAAAGCAAGAAACCCAGGCCCTCAAACCTTTGCTCACTAGCTGAATTTTCACAGCTTTAAAACACAGGCTTCCTCCGTGGGGGCACAATGCTGCTGTCTGAACCTGCTTGTGAGAATTTATTATCCCTGTGTGCGAGTCTTTGAAACCATGACTTTAATGGTAATAATTTCTAAGCAGTGAAATTCATGAGAGGCTGTAATATAATGCCAAGTCTATCCTATTATGGTTTTAATTGGAATATATGTTTTATGTGTTATTAGAGAAATGTTACTGTCCTCCTTACGCTTAATACTATATGAATAGCCTAAGCCCGCTAATGACCATGTAATTTATTGTCCCTATAGTTATGGCATTAAGCTACAAGTCACCTAATACTTGCAAACATTGTAAACTCCAATTACAGCTACACCAGTGATCCTTTTGTCAACTGAGCTAAAAATGACTGAATGATAAGGTTAAGCACCGAGACACGTAACTCAGTTATCTGGTGCTCAGCACCTGTACTACAGAGAAATGTCCAATAAACTACAGTTAAATAGTTTTACTTTGTTATCAGATATAAGTACAGCAAATACAAGCATCTTCCAGAACGATGCTGATCGCTCTGATTCTACCAATCTTTTATGTATTTGTCAGCTTTATCTTAATTTACTGCTAACAGTCGATCACTGAGTCTCAAGAATCTGAGAGATTTCACGGGTACCACAGTGGATTCTCCCTACCCCTACAGAAATCTTGGATTTTCAAGAAAAATTGCCTGCAGTTTCTATGCGAGGTGGGGTATTCTTTTCAAACACCCGCAGGTATTTGAGAAAGTATCGGATTAGCTGAAAACAGAATTCAGAGAATTTGGAAACAGGTCAGACAGCTTTTGGCTTGCAAGTGACAGTTACCATCTGAGGGTAACCTTTCCCTGGAAAGCAATGTGATCTTCAAAAATAATTGCAAATTGCCAGAGTACAAATATGACTAACTGTAATACGAGTAACTTTGTCTGGCAACTTCAACCAAGAAGTCAAAACTTCACTCAGCACAGAGAAGTCAATGCAAAAAGATGCTGTAAAGACCAACCAGAAGCAGCCCCCCAAAAAAGGAAAACCTCCAACATGATAACTGAAGATACGGCTAATGTCAGAAGACATTTACAATCTTGGTTCTTCACTGGCTTATTCTAAACAGGAGTGTGTAAGTCTAATCTGTTGTCCAGAAGAGCAGCAAGCTACACGCATTAATTAGATCACTTCCATGTAAAGTTCGTTATCAGCACAAATGGCACTTTAGGATCATTAATGATTTTATCTTCAACAAGATTTTCATTTTTCCTTGCTCAGGAAAAGGGGGAGTGGAAACAGAAAGGGCTATCTAGACTGAGCCCTTTTCTGAGCAGTTCTGCTGCCCGTAATTTTTCAGAGGCTTCCGGATACCTGACCCTAGTATTAGCTTTTTAAACTTCTGTATTCCAAAAGTAGAATTGAAATTCAACTTCAGAAGTGACCTAGGAGTCCAGGTGGGCTCCCAGAAAGAGAGAGCAACTCAAAATGATCGTTGCATTCAGGTATTCTGCACTCTACCGCCCAGGTACTGCACCTGGGTCACGGTCGCTGTCATTTCTGGTGAAGCTGTAAATGAAACACAAACGCACGCTCTGTTCTGGGGACATTCTGTTTCTGTGCAGTAAAACCTTTTCTAAACAATCTATTTTAAATATTCCTGAGATGTGCCATTAGGCTGGGGGTGGCTCTATCCACAGTATTAAGTTTCATTTCCTTTTTAAAGGTGGAGGTGCGTGAGAATTATCACTTCGTTCATTGACAATCTCATGTTTACCTGCAGAGTCACTCGTGCTGCCCAATTTGCTATTTATCATGTACTTTACAATACCAGAGTGTACAAAAGTACCATAAAACCACATGTTGGTCTGTTTTATTTTATTTCCTATGAAAAGACATAGATTATATGTGTGCATATATACTCCCACAAACTGTAATTTGTATTTGTTTTGGAGGGGTTTAAGCCACACAAGAGGCGAGAGTTAGAATCCCAGCAGCAGTTGCACTGAGAATATTAAAATGTTAGCGGAAATAGTCTCCTGGATGATCCCTGATGTCTGTGTAATTCCTCTGGCTAAGCCTTCCTTTGCGAAAGAATACATGTAGCAAACCAAGTGCATAAAATGGGTAAATCACCTTTCCTCACGCGTGATTTGTGATTGCTCACTTAAGCCACCTAACGTTTCTGCAGCCCGAAGAGGTGGACTAAAACTTCCTAAAGAGGAAAACGGCAAATTGTGCATTTCAACTACACATTTTTAAAAGGAATCAGCACTCAAGCTACATTTTGTGACACATTCGAGATTTGTGTGGCTTCATACATTTCCCATGACCATCCAAATATTCATGAAGAATTAATAACATGGTCCTGCCTTTAGAAAGTTCCATTCATTCTTATTTGTATCTGGCTATAATCAGCATGGAGACCCCAAATACTGGACGACTGCGTTTGATTCTTGAGTTCTTTTCTTTTTGTTTATGTCAAAGCAAATTAGCTGGAAGGAGCCTGACGAGGAAATCGAGCAAACTGTGGAAGGTCGAGAGGGCATTTCACTGAAATGTAATATAATAAGTACAATTTAAACAATGACAAATCCCATTCACCTCTTTTGTTTTCTTTGTTTGGAATTATTTTTAACTGTCTTTTTAATAAATAAAATTGTTCTATTGGTTTGTCATACATTTGGATTTCATTAATTTTAGAACATTTTCCAGGCATCTAAAATTAAACAGATGTCATCGGGCTCATTTAGACCTCAAATAACCCTTGCAACAAAACCAATTATTCAAGGGTCAGTTGGAAGTTGGAATTTGATAATAAAGAAAAGTCAAAAAGTTAAAAAAGAAAATGAAGAAGAAGAAAAAGAAGAAGAAACAACGCCAACTCCCTGTCCACATAATTGTTAGCTCAACAACTGAAGATCTGTTTTATTGTTGGGGAAAAGGGTGGAGCCAAAGAGTGAAAGTTCAGGAAAGTTGGTTTATTCCCTGAATGCCCCAATTGTTCCCTTTCCCGTGGCGATCAGTCAAGAAATCTTTCTTCCAGCTTTCTAGCTCTATCGTGGGGATGGATAAGAGGATAAAGTCTTGGGTTTGCTCTGAAAGTTGGTCCTGTTGGTCAAAGGAATTTCCAAAATGCCACGATCATGTCTAGGAACATGCGACCCAAGGAAACACAGCAGAATGGACAAAGGTAGAACCTGGGAGTCCTGACCACAATCCCATACTCTAAACAACGCTTCCACCTACTGTAAGAATGAAGGGGTTAAATTTTGCCTTGGAAGCACAAATTGTAATTTGTTGGGAAGATTTGTCAGAAAAGGTTTGCATCTTACGAGCCTCTTTGAAATTTCCACCCCCTCAGCTAGGACTTAGCGCCGTGAGCAGCTGATCTGATGTTTGGGACAAATGGCAAGGCAGGTCTGCAAGAGGAGAGCTGGGGGAGATGGAAGAGCCTGACATCAAGCCATGGCAAGGACAGGTTGGAAACTGGCTGGAGAACCTGCTGCAGGAGCGTTCCCCAGCAGATACCTTGGGGGGCAATGCTGAGCCAGTACCAGATGCTGGGGAGGGATAAATGGCTTCTGGTAGCCCTATAGAAAGGGAAGCTTAAAACCATGATAGAAAGCCAACTGCTTTCCCCTTTCCTGCACCTTGCCAAAGAGGGAACCGGGTTCCCAGCTCTGTAAGCGTCTCCAGATTTACAGGGGTGTGTCTGAGATCAGACACAAAAAATACAACCATTGTGATTTCTTCGCTGAAAATTAGGAGCTGGGTTTTACTTTGCTGAGCAGGAGGGAAAATGAAAATTGCTTTTCCTTTGTAACCTGAGAGGCTTAGCTGAGTTCTCCTGCCAGACTGCAAAGATCTGCAGTGGCCCCTGCCCTAAACCATACCATCCTGCTTGGCTGCCGGGATTGCTAAACGGAGGGCTAGAAAAATGAATAATGTATTGTATGAAAACTATATTACCATAGCTTTAAAATCCTGCTGCTAGAGGCTGAAGATGTCTCTGAAATACTATCAGGCACAATGGAAAGGGAGTAGAGGGCTGACATCTGAAAAGAAATTTAATCACTGACCTCTGAAAGTCATGGTTTTGCTTTTTCTTTGTTTTGCAGATACAGTAGCTGTAACTCTCCATCTGACCCAACATTAGCTTTCTACAAATTATAACAGATGATTTATAAACACACCCCTTATTGCCTTGATGTATTTTATGTCTGCTCTCGCCTCCTACGCAGTTGTATCCTGCCGTCTCAGTCAGTTGAGTAGATGTGCTGGCTTGTTGCTTTGGGAATGAAGTCGATAGCTCCAGCCGCGCAGGCCATTCCCAGAGAGGCACTGCAACCCAGCAGAGCTTCTGTCCACAGGAGATTTATCCTTAAGATGAAAAGGGAAAAGAATGTGGCAGACTCAGTGGAAAATTCACGCTGATGAGCAATGGGTAGAAGTCCCTTGAACAAGCCGGGCTGTTCCCAGCACAGCTGGGGAAGGAGAGAGCGCTCCACTTTGAAGATCCTTCCAGACCAGTGTCAGGGCTCTGGCATCCATCCAGCTGAGCTACCACAGGGATCAGCCTCCTAAACAGCGATGAGTAACTCACAGCACGGAGGGATGCAAAGTGAGTAGAGAGCTCTCCAAAACCGCCGCATTCCTGAAGCATCTCTTAGGCAGAGCGAGGACCCTGAGCATCCCGCTACTTAAAACTCCTCCCCAGCAGCTGAGAGGGTGCGGGGTCTGCCCTGCTGGCTTCTGCCTACCTTGGGGCTGGTACCCAGGCTTAGCTCAAGTTTGCAAAGCCAAGTGACCCAAACCGATGGCATCAACAGTGAGTTAATCTAATCCCCCATCAGTGCCATGCTGCCGGGCAAGCCAGCAGGCTTGCTCCAGGGAGACAAGGGAACAGGCAAGATATGGGCAGTACAGACCCAAAGGGAACTGAGGGAATATGACAGCAATATGGTGAACGCCATCCTAGTGGAAGCAGCATCCCTGTTCTCTGTATCTGGCTGCTGCTGGGCTCCGGGGCATCAGGGACCCCTGGCCCTAAGGAGGAGAAGCAGGTTCAGACAGTCGTCAGCTGAGGGCTTTGTCCCCAGAGCAGATCGCAGCCAGGACTGTTGCTGGGCTTGGGTTTTTTCACATCTACTCAGCAACTCCATGGAAAGTCAAAACACTGCAATACTAATAATTCAATTTTCAGGCTGCTCCTTCATCATAAAAACACAGATGAAAAAACCCCAAAGAACACCAAATCTGGGAACTTTTTTTTTTTTCTGAGAGACCAAAGAGCAGGGGGGCGTTTAAAGAAGATTTCACAAAGATTTCAGTGTCTGTGCTGCACGGGAGCCCTTCTGCCGTCAGAGGAGCTGAGCGCGGCAGATCACGAGCCTCAGCTGCGACAGCCAAGGCCAGAGTCAGAGGAGACTTCGCCCAGCACGGCTCCGCTCGAGTTACCGACCCGCTGCTTGTGCATAACCTCAGGTAACAGATGGCAGCGAACCAACAACTGCTGTACTAATTTTTCCTAGCGATAAGATTCCCAGACCTGCCAGGGGTTTGTTTCAGTTAACGCAGCAGATGCTGCTGGAGAGAGAAGTGCGTTGCAGCAACTCCAGCCTTCAGAGAAAGCAAACATGCCTCTTCAGATTTCAGGTTTTCACTGGGGTTTTTTGGGTTTGTTTTTCACATTTTCCTCCCCCTTTTACTTAGTGCTTTCCAGGTTTAAAAAACAAAGGCTGCTCACGGTGGAGGAGCAATAGTGGCTTTCATATTTAATAACTCTTAAATCTTGTCCAACATGTGGCAATTGTTAGGTAGATTTGAGCTGCAATTAAAGAGGCACCCTTCTTTCTCTTCAGCAACAATATAGGCTCTTAATCCGACTAAAACCATCATATTTTAAGAGCTGAGATCATCCTGAGGCGAATGGTATCAAACTTAACATGGATCTGTTTTTCATAGGGAAGTTTAAAAGTTAAAGTTCACTTTCCTAAAAGTCTTCCATTAAAGAGACGGCAGCTCTGAGTGCTCTTTTCAAGTATCCACAGGTACCTATGCCATACAAAACAACATCTGGGGGATGGAGGGGAGAGGATAATTACCGAAATTCCTTTGTGAAGTCCCTTTTTCTTTAAGAGCCTGAGTTGGGACTCTAAATAGAAGTGAGATGAGGGGGGGTTGTTGCCTGATTATAGATTTGACTGCAGATAAAAGTACTATTTGTGTGACTCAGCCCTCGCAGTGCTCACAGGTCTGATGTGGATAACTGATAAAGGCTGTGAAAGACAGGAATAAATAGTGATAAAACAACCGAGCGCAGTTTGGCTTCGAACCAAAACACATGTTTAATAAAACCTGCATGGTTCATGGGCAGACATTTTTGTTTCCTTTTGTGGTGCCGAGGTGGCTGCAAATATCCATAAGGAATCTGGGCTTGAGCCTGGTTTGTACCGTCATTGCTGTCCGGTGGCGGGGCTGGCAGGCTGTGACACGGCTTGCTCCCACGGTGGCCCTGGGCTGTGGTCAGGACACCGGGCTCGGGGCTCCAGTTAATTTGGAATTACAATTCCGTTTTTTCAACTGCAACGTGAGGAAATACCCGCCAGAGGACAAAAGTCAGGGAGCGGGACTGAAAGCTGGGAGCGAAGGTGGTGCACACAACAGGGTCAAATAAACGCATTGATAGAGGGAAAATATTTCCTTTCCAGTCTTTTCCGTATGTCACATCCAAGTTCCCCTTTGCACCTGAGAGCCTCAGGTGCCTCAAATTCCTGTTTTCCCATGATAGCTCCCACTCCTTAGGGAGTTCCTAATGCCTAATTCAGCGGCTGTTCCTAATGCCTTACGCTCTCTCCCTTTTCCTCTCTCTGTTTTTCACAGACCTTACACTCCAGAGCAATTTTAGAGCAAAAGACACGTGCCCTTGCTCTGATTTACTGCCTTCATCTGTGCAAAGGTGAGAAAGCCGCCCTGACAGCGGCAGTGTCTTTCAGAGGATCTGTACCAAGAGGTATCTATTAATATCCACTCGTCTTGCTGCTGAACCCCTACATCCTCCTTTGAAAAGGTAATCCTGTATTGTAAAGGCTCAACAAATGAGAACACCAAGGGACTTCCCTCATTTGTAATACCTGCAAATGACTTGAATGAAAATACCTCCACAAACTATCAAAGTTTGTGCTGGGCACAAAATTGGAGAGGGAACAAATAACGAGGAACAAGGGATTTGAATCCGCTGGTTGCCTGGGCCAGTGAATGGAAAATGCAGTTTAATGTACAGAAACATAAAATAATAAGTCTGGGGCCGGCAAACCAGACAGAAGGATATTATACTGAATGGTGATGCATCATATTGACCAGTGAAGGGATTTAGAGGTCACTGCAGGAAAATCCTCAAAGTCTTAAACTTGGCATACAGCTAAAACTAAAATAACTACAGGAAAGCAGCAGAGCAGTGGAGGCAAAGGGAAGGCACGAAGCCTTCGTCCGCTGTCTGTGTGGCAAAACAGCACCAGAACTTTGCTCTAATTGGCACAAAACCATCTCGACCCGATCTGCGGATCACCGAGACACTTGGGTCACCCGCTCCCAGTGCAGCCCGGCTCCTGTCTCAGCAGAGCCTGCCATCCCTATGGCTTGGCCTTCAGCGGGCACGGGGGAAAAGGCAGCCCAAGGTGTTCACTTGTTACTGTTAAAGCTCAGGGGGACGCTGCGCAGGTTCACTCCAAGGCTTAGTGATGCTGGTCGGTAGGAATGCATGAACCCAAACCCCCGGCTCATTTGCTCGTCTGCTCGTTCTTTGCTTTAGGCTCTGAAAAGCGAGAGAAGCCAAAGCAGCACAAGCCGGGTCCCCCGCAGGCACAGCAGTTTGCCCGTCTGAGCACAGAACAGCCGCCCCAATCCCGCAGCCACCCAGGGCACCGAGGACCTGCCCGTCTCTATCCATATGATCCTACTGACATATTTGCAACGACCTGTCAGACGTAACGTAGGATAGAGAAGGGTGGGAGGAGAGAAGCAAAGACGATAAGGCAATTCATTTTCTTTCCCATCTCCCTAACGAGCACCTCATTTAGTTATTTTCCTTCTCCTTGCTCTGCCAGAGTACCTCATCCCTCCTCTCTCACAGCTTTCCTGCAATAATATCAACCAAAAGGAATTTTAGAACCATCCTTGTTCCCTGTTTGAACCAATACTTGCCCCCATTCCTTCTTCTAAAATTGTAAACACAAATAAAAAACTTTTAAGCTTTGCTGAGCTGAGCTGCTGGTAAACTGCAGGTACAGGGCTCCGTAAGATCATTAGCATTATCCTTGGAGCATCCTAATCCCCTGAGGCATTGAGGGGAATATGTGGTTATACATGATGAAAAACGGTGAGCAAATTTAGCATCGGTCTGAGTCAGCATTTCACTCACACACGCATACACCCAGCCTTGTAAGAGGGATTTGTCAGAGGGACCAGGTGGGGAAGCGTTTTCTCAGTGCGTTACCTCTGCCGGCTGCTCCGGAGTTAATTCTGGCTTTTCCCACCTGGGGGAGCAGCGGAGGTTCAAAGCCAGCCTGCCAGCACAGGTCCTCCCAGGAGAGGCTGCGACAGGTAGGACAGGACAGATACCCCTGGGAGGAAGGTTATGATGAGCATCCGGAGGATGCAAGCGCCAGGAGAAGACCTCACTCCTCTCCCTGCTCTTCTGTCCCTCTGCAATCTGTGTCCCTCTTCTTCACCATCCCTCCCCACTGCTTCTGCCCTTCCAAAACTCCCCAAAACCCTGTAGGTGAGAGGGCCAGGAAGGACAGGGTGAGGAGCAGAGGGGCTCCCCATCCCACTGCCAAGCAGGCAGGTAACTGGGGCTCGTGTCCGGCAGAGGCGCCTGGGTCCAAGCAGGCAGGACGAGGAATACCGGCCAAATGAGGATCTCGCTGGATATGCGACATCTGGCAGTCACCGGCACGGTCTGTTCTTCGGCTGCTCTGCCTCTGGCTGTTTTCTTGTATAAATGGATAGATAATCTGGATGTATTCCAGCTAAATTAGTGCACACATGATGCCGAAAGTGAACTTGAGGATAGAAATACATAGCTGACCTATTATGATGCCTAAAATACAGGGCCTGGAATTGCTTCCAAGTCCCCCAGTCCAGATGCATGTCCTGGCTGTCTCCCAGCTCCATGGCAGGTGAGACAGATGTCAGACCTATTTTCTTGCCCTGCTTCCATGTATCCATGGGAAAAAAAACCACCTGGGTGCACTGGCCTGAAGCCACAGCAAAGCCCTAAAGAACTCATGGGGCTGCAGGTCCCGGTGCAGAGACTCACCCACAGCCGAGGGAGAGCCCCTCTGTGACTCCTGAGGTCCGATTTGACCACGCACGTTGCATGGAAGTTTTAATGCATACCAGTTGATAACCTGTCAGTTTGATCTATGAGGATCTCTTACTGAATAAATAAGATTTTCATGTTGTCAGTACGTTTGCTTTTCAGAGGCAGAATGACTTCCAGCCTGCACAAACATGAAGGAAAATAAAACATTGTTTGGTGCCATAATATCTCATCTCTCTGCCAGCGGCCTCAGTTGATACGCTTTTTCTACTACTCGTAATATTTGAAATATATATATCAGCTAAATTCAAGTTTCCTCCTTTTTTTCCTTTTCGCTGGTGTTCCCCATTCAGCAAAGGCTTGTATCTCCAGTCTTTTGCTGCAGACCACTAATTTCCAAAGTGGGCTTTAAAACAGGAATCAAGCAACACAGAAAGGTGAGTCTGAATGCAATCTTCTCCACTCGACTTTCGCAGATTTTCTAACAGAACAGCCAGAAAAGACTTAGGAACACGCAGCTATTTTCTGTGCCTACTACTGATCCCATCAGGAGCTTAAAAACCAGCCTTGAAGGGGCTTAATTGGCTTAATGAACTCATTGCCTTAATGAACTCATTGCCATCGTAGAGCGAAGATGAGCAGTTTGAGCTCCTGCTTTTCCATTAGTGTGCAAACTGTTAAAAAACTACAATAATAAACACGAGGGAGCTTGCTGCAGCTGTGCTTGTCAGCTCCAGACATTAGTGTGGCTAATTCCGATTGGGAACAGTTCCTGGGCTTGGTGATAAATTAATCCCACCTCTGATAGTATGTAAAGATTTCTCTATGCATAAGCCGAAAGAAAACTTCCCAAACTGCTTACAAATTCCCCTTTACAGTTATTTTGGTGACTATGCACCAAACTATTTAGTCTGTTTATCTCTTTTTGGATACAGTGCAATCTATTTTTTATTTTGATTAAATGATATTTGAATAGGATATGCTTCATCCAAAAGCAAAATGTGATGCACAGGCTTACACTGAAATTGCTGAAGGATGAAGTACAACCGATGAGGGTTATGTCTGCCTCCCTGGAGATAAGCTGCAACTGCTTTATAGGGAAAAAAGCGACGCCTTTGAAACCCTTCTGAGAACGGCCTGAATTTTATTTCAGATTGCTGGGTTTGGAAAAACTTGCAGACTGACTGCTAAAATCAGGAAACGTTATATCATTCACTGATTATTTTTTTTTCCATCCCTGCCTGTGGAAGTGTTGGTCCGTTGGCAGAAGGACGTGCCCCGGAGGACAAGGAGAAGACCCACTGGCTGATGAAAACGCCCAGGGCGGTGGTTCAGCTTGACCAGTGCCTGGGAGAGCCACCACGACGAGGATGCTGGAGCAGCCGAGCATCTTCTGCCGGCTGCATCCTCCCCTCCACCGTCTCTCTAACTCCTGGCCTTTCTCCTCGACGTTCAACCTCACACCCCGCAGCCATTTGGCAGTTGATTTTGGTCGCACTCCTGCAGGAGCTATGGGTTTCAGGAAGTTATTCACCTGGGCAGTTTCATCTCAGCCCCGATGAATAGCTTCATTCTGGAATAACAAATATAAACAGAGGGAAGGCTGCTCGCCACAAGGATTCCTTTATGCTGCGCTGTGAATTGTTGGCCAGTGGCCATTTAACATTGAAAGGCAAAAGCCACCTGTGTCAGGTGTGTTTAAAGTTCATATTGACTCCTGCCCACCAGTATTTGCATGATGGACAACATCAGAGAAAGGTGCATTTAGTCATTAATTTTTGCCTGACAGAGGGAACAGAAATGAAAAGGAGCCCTTTTCTTCCAGGCAGAGCTTTTGTTTTCCAGTGTGATCAGTCAACAACCAGCTCTGCGTCATCCGCCGCGGGGCAAACCCAGGTCTAGGGTGTCGGGGATGTTTTGGGGTCCCCTCCTGCCCTGGCAGCCCGCACCCGATGGGACCCCACGTCCATCAGATCCCCAAACAGCCTCCCTGGACGCTGAGATCCGCTCAGCCTCACGCAACGCACCTTCCTGGGAATGGATTAGGGAGCAAGCTGTGTGGTATATTTGTTATGGCCATGACTTTCATGGAGAAAACTGTGACTTTTAGCAGTTTCTGTAGATTTTGTAACCCCAGCCTGCCTGCTACTGACTCCTTCATGAATTTTTACAGCTTTGGCTCCGTCCGTGAGCGGTATAGTAGAGAACACAGTTTTTTAATGGATTTAAGTTATTAGTTACGTATTACCAAAGGGTGTAACATTCTTTATGTTGTAAAATAAAGTCCATTTGTCTTCTCTCCATTTCCCACAGCGCACAGTGTTAAAATACAGTGCACCATTGTTGGGTTTCTCTCTGAAGCTGGCCGTGGGGAGTTTCGGGCCATGCCAGTGCATCGGCCGCGGTTGCAATGATTGCCGCGGCTGCAGGATATCGGACCGCTCGCAGCCCATAGGAAACCCCGAGGAACCCTCATCCCAGCTAGGGATACCCTTCCCGCGCAAAAGGGGGGGAGCATAGGTGGGAGACCGCATGGCATGGCTCAGTTGGGAGAGCGGGAGGGATTTGTAAAGGGGTTTGGAGCTGAGGGCTCAGCGTTGGAATGTGCCACTGGAGGATTTATAAGGTTTCCTTTCTGTTCCCTAATGGGAAACTTTGAGGAGGGGAAAATTAGGATCTCTACCCATACCGATGTACCTCTCTGGTGACCAAAACTCCCCAAGTGGGATAAATTTGCAGTGTCTGGCTGCAAACTTGGGGGTGGCCTTTGTGCGGATGTCGCGGAGGGCAGAATTTTCTTGATTAGTACAGATACCATCTGTAGGCTTGGTGCAGATGAGCGCAGTGTTTTAGAAACAACCCATTTTGCTTATATAAGGACTAGCAGCATAGCCAAAATCTGCAGCACATATCTGGTTTTCTCAAACAATTATTGGTGGGTAGCCAATATTTGTTACTTTTCTCCAGAACAATGAATAAACTACGGCACAGAGACAACTGGCCACTCCATACACTAATATTAGGCAAGAAACCATGTGCTCTAAATGACTTAAACCAATTTATCTCCAGTTAAAAAATAGAGACAGGCAATAAAGAGCCATTTAAATTCTGTTTAAAACCACTTGGAATACATTTTAGCATCGTTATCCGTTGGAACAGGGAGGTAAATCCAGCCCTTTTTCATAGGCATTTTAGGTTTCTTTTATAACTAAAATTTTTGTTTTGTTGTATTTTTCCTGTCCTAAAATGTCCTCTTCCATCTAATAATAGTTTAACAGCTAAGCAGTTCTTCCAAAACCTTATGTCTTTACACAGTAAAGTTAAGGGAAGGGCTCTTTCAGCCCTCCTACAGCTTTTCTCCAACCGTCATAAATGTGAATTCAGGCCTTGCAGAAAAATTAATGCTTTTATTTTTTTTTTAATAGTAACGAGCCCTGTGGGCAAGGGAGGATTTTATGGCTGTTGTCTGTCTGTAACGCGTGGGATCTTCAGGGACTGACCCTTACTTGTCATCTGTCATTCGGAGACGGAAAAGAAACAAAAGAAACCAGGGAAACTTTCTCCCAGATCATTCCAGGCCTGATCCTGCAAGCATTTATTGCGGGGCTTTGGTGGGATTATTCCCCTGAGCAGTCCGGCAGCAGCCCCGCCGACACTTTGGTATGTATTTAGCGTTGCACACCTTGGCATTTGCCTGGCCGGCGTGAAATCCAGGGCGGGGGGGCTGCTCACCTGCCTGAGGTTTCCACGTGTGTTAAATCATCTCCTACCGTGTGTTTTCCGAGCTGCCCCTTGCCCTTGGAAGAAATCCACCTAAATATTTACGTGTATTTTGCTCCTATAGTAACAAGAATATTGCGACGGTATGTCTCCCATAAACGCGCTGATACATGCGGGTCCTCATTCGCAAGGGAGGACGGGCGGCTTGCGGGGAAACATCACACCGGTGTCTGACGCTTGGAAAAAAACATGGAGAGGGAGTAAAAATCATAAATAAAGGGGGGAGTTTGAAAGCTGGGGTCTGGAGAGCAGCCCCTCTCCAGCAGCTCCCATGGGAGCAGAGCAGCCCCGGTGCCCGGCCGGGCTCTGCTGTCCCCCCGCTCCGCTCCCCCATCGGAGCTGGAAATCCCAGAGAAATGGGAGGGGTTTGAAAAATTAAAATTGATCCCATTTGTTCCTGTGACTGCTCTTTTCAGGAAAGCCAGGCTTTTGCCTAAGGAGATAAGTAAATTCCCGTATTCCCTCCCAATCCTGCCCTGATTTAAGTTAATTTGGAGTTTTACCTGGCATTGTTAATTACACTTTTTGTTCTGGATTTGAAGAAGAGAACTGTTATCCTCAATATTTCAAGGTTTACTCGGGTAAATCTTGCATCTCTGCTAAGGGGAATTTTGCCTGGATACAGTGGCAAAATCTAAGCTTCTTTTAAATTGTGGCATGAAGCAGAGTGAGAACTGGGGAGAGGTATTTGAGGAAAATGCCTTATTTCTCCATGAAGAATCTGAGGATTAAGCTGGATGTTTGTTATAAAGTTGGGCAAACTCCACAAGAACATTCCTCCTTCATCTCTATTTCAAGTTTACAAGTTAATTTGTCAACTTACCTCTCCTGTACCTTAGTCCCCTTACTGACTGACAGTCATGGAAACAAGGAATTGTATGCAAACACTGCGGGGGGAAAAAAAAAGGTAAAGAAAATAATTTCCGAAATCATATTTGCACAAAGAAACCAAACCAGCTTGAATTTCCAAGAGTAAATGCTGAGAATAAGTCTGTCGGGGGGAGACTGGCACAAAACAGAAAGTTGTACAATAAATTGATTCAAGAAAAATGATATTTTATGCTTATCAAAGACAAAGCTTATGAAATAACCGATATTGAATTACTCGCTGAGCTCCGCTCCTACAGCCCTAACAGGAGATCAGTCCTGCAGTAGCAGCACAGTCCAGCGTCCTCAGAGGTACTAAAACCCCTTCCTTTTATATAGGTGGTTATAGATCTTGTTTCTACATAAAATTTCATGCTTTTCTAAAAGTAAATTCCAAAGCAAATGCACCTCTTCAGAGCCATCATTACCCGGGGTTTTATTGCCAGGCTTGTTAACTCTCCCGGTAAACATCGGGTCCAGCCACTCCGCTCAGCCTCGACTCTTCTTCAGGGGCCGGGAAGATTTATTTTCCAAATAATACTAAGAACATGCTGCTCCCTGAGTTGCTCTCTCAGTGAAACTCGAGGAAAGAAATAACCAAACCAGCTCTGGTTTGGTGGCCTCATCTGGCATTTTACAGGTGTACGGCAGAGTACCCAGAGCCCCGCAGATGCTTAGCAAGGGGATTTTTTGGCTTTGCCAGAAGATAATTGCTCCAGTAGTGAGCTGCCGTTAATCCCGGGCTGTGCGCTTGGTGCTGACCTGTCACCCGGCTGTTTACCTCCCTGGGAGTTTTAGGGCCAAATTTTGCAGCTAATTGCAGCGGTGTAAATCTGGGTTCCTAACTCTCCCTCCCCGGGTGAGGAGCTCCTTCAGGTTTGACGGCGAAATTCCTGGGCTGATGCAGCTGAAATCGGTGGGACTTGTTCTGGGGGCGAAAGAGCTGGGCTGGGCCCTCTCCCAGATTTCCTACCAGCAAAAAAATGGGAGCAATTAGGGGCTCCGTGTGCTCGGAGGAGCGAGGGGCTGCCTTATCTCCTCCTGCCGCAAGCCCTGGGACGGTGGAGCCTGGGTGGTACGGGGGGGTGTCACTGCTGGAGACGCTGCCGGGGGGATTAATGCTGCTGCGAGCTACATTATGTCCTGTCAGAAATCCCAGGGAATAAAAAAAGAGCAGGAACTGGAACTGCAAGCTTTCAGCTTTAAGCCCTGAATTTAGGGCTGTACAGCAAGATTAAAGCATCGCCCTTTTCATGTTTGCCCGTCAAGAAGCAAGAAATCTCAATGCGTTTAAAGGCTTTCCCTGTATTTTTCAATAAGCAAATGGGTCAAGAGAGAGGTTTGAGGTCGGTGCTTGCTGCGTTCCCCCGTTCTGCTCCCTAAAGGGCTACAACACAGCAGCAGATGCCGAGGGAGAAGCTAAAAACCACCAGCGAACAGGCGCAGGGACCGGGGGGACAGCCCCGGGGGTCGGCGGATGGAGGTGGGGGCTCCCTCCCCAGCCCCCAAGCCAAGGCCACGGATACCGCACGCCACCACTGCTGTAGGGTGACCCGAATTGTATAAAAACACCACAGAAAAGCCTAAACATCACGGGCTCTGCGGGAGGAAAGCATGGATTAAATCGCTCGCTCGCTGGGAAGCGCCAGGAGAAAGCGGTACACAGCGCGGTGATGGAATAATTCATTAGAATGAGAGGGGCTTTTATTAGCCCGGTGGAATTTCCTAGTTTGTTGGTAAATGTGTTTTAGTGGCCTCGGCTTTGCTGTTGCCCACTGCGAACAGCCTGGAGACGGGAATGTTTTGGTTGGAAAAGATTTGTTCAACCAAAATGCAAATCCTGCGCTGAATCCTGTATTCACAATCCCAAATTTGACCCGCACACGGAGAGCAGAGCTGAGGATACAGGTTAGCTGTTTCCCTCAGCAAATTTTCCACCTAAACCGAACCCATTTCCCCTTACCTGCGCACGACGAAATGAGAAAATACGGAGGGAGAGTTTCAGCCCTTACACCTTGACACGCGGTGTCCGCCGCCCTGGGCTCCCGCTGGGATGAAGGTGGATGTAGCGCAGGACCGTGTCGCTGATGTGCTCTGCATCAGCTCTACCTTTACTGAACATTCAGAAAATGCGGCGCTCAGAAAAAAAAATAGCCACGATTTTCGAGGGCTTGGATGAGGGCCTTTTTTTTTTTTTTTCTCTAGGCAGTTGCTATTCTGTATAATGTATAATTATTGAATACTAAATCTGCTATTATAGAATTATGGAAAGAGTATTATTACCAGCCGCACAAAAAGTACCTGGTAGCACCGGCAGGCTGATATTTCATTTTTATCAGGGAACAGATGAGAGCAGCTTCGGCCAGAGCAAAGCATAGAGGTTAAAGCCAGAACGATGTATTGCAGTTTAAAATTCAAGAAACTATTGCGGGAACAAAGGACAGAGGTGAAGGTGATGATTTCCCCTTTTTAATGCTTGTGAAAACAGCCCCGTGCTCTTTTATTTCCAACGCGTGCGTGCAGAATATATGCGTGCTTTTATTTTGTACTTAAAATTTAAGGCACCTCCAGGAGGCTGGTTTGTAAGAGAGAAGAGAGGAATAATGAATCCAAAAATATAAAACAAAACTTTCTTTTCAAAAAAAAAAAAAAAGGAAGAAAGGGGTTTTTTTTTCTAAAGGCAAACTAGATTTTTTAGGGGACGTTGCATTTTAAACCTGTGTGTTGAGAAGTTAAATCTGACAGAGACTGCGTGTAATGAAGCCCTGTGTCCAAGATCAAAATAATGGTACATTATTTGACTCAGTCCTTCTTAATTCACCCCGACAGGCAGACACGATGGCTTCGATGAAATTACTTGCATAGGTAAAACACACAGATGTGGCTGATTATTAATTTTCCACAAGTACCTGATACCATGTGAGAAATTGTAAGATATTTAGCCAATTTTAACTTAAAGCTCGTGTGCACACTTCTATGCATATCTGACTGTGCTTTATGTTTAATCATTGTGTGAAAATGGCTTAGAAACACTAGAAAAGCAATTACCTTAAAATTATTTCATCACATCCGTATCAGAAAGCACTTGCTCTTGCTCCCAGCGGGGTTCAAGCCCCATTGACTTCAATGGCAACAGGAACAGCCAAAAATAAACAAATATTTCTCTCGTGTTAGGCACCACAAAAGTCACCAGGAAAGGTTGCCTGCATGACTGTGATGTTATTGGACGCAAGAGGTGCTGTTTGCTCCGCGGGAAAAATACAGCTGTAATTAAAAACAACAAACACACGTTCTAACTTTAAGCAATATTTTTCATGACCAAAAATATGCCAAAAAAAAAATAAAAGAAAAAAAGAAAATTTAGCTGAGAGGTTTAATTGAAGATGCCCACACTGCCAAGCCCTTTTGATTTACTACTATTTATTATTCTCGAAGAGAAACCTTTATTTTCCAAACATTTATCTTGTGGAAAATCACTGTCTTAAATCAATTTTCCTCTCATCGGATGTAACTTAAACCACCGAATATACTGTTGTGAAATGATGTCCTGTGTGTTATTTCAGAAATAAATCGCCTCTTCCTTGGGTGGGTTTTTTTTTTTTTTGGAGTACCAGTTGCAATAGAGGAGGGAGATTTATTTAAAGAGAAATTTTCCTCCTCAGAGAAAACTCCCTGAAAAGCCACACACACGCACATCGAGCCTTTGTCTACCGCAGCATCGCGGAGCTGCTGAAGGAGTTCAGTAAACTGAAAAGGGGAGGATGTCAAATCTAAAGATGCTTTAAATGTGCGTGCAGGGGCATGGGCATCCTCCTCGCCGGGTGTTTACATGGCTGGCTTGCTCCTAAAGGAGAAATTTGGAGCAGTTATTTGTTATTTTTAAACACGTTGGACAAGGCTACTGAGGTTTTTTCTCTCT
>VXBO01008299.1:329609-375836 GCA_013400135.1 Rhinoptilus africanus | reverse complement strand
TTTTTTTTTTTTTTGATTTATAGAAGTAGTGACTTTTTTCAGCGTGATTTTTGCCATAAGGGGCACCTGGTGACTCCGAGAAACTCTGCAGCGGTTTGAGCTCCTGCTTCTTTGCAGGATCAGGAGTTTTAATGAGCTCTCAGCGCCCTGATCCTGTTAACGCTCTCTCAAGTAAGTAACTGACTTTGGTGATATCGCCTACGTGGCCGAAATTACTAGTCAAATTAAAAATTAACTCGGGCCTTTTGGAATGATTTCCAGTAGGAAGCTGAACTTTGCAAAACTTCTCTTTAAAAAAAAACAACACTAAGAGAGAATTAGGGATCGCTGGTAGAGCCCGGCCCTTGGAAAAGCGAACAAGGGTGATCCCAGCACATCTGAGCACAAAAATTGTATCAAGGACGTATTAAAATTTAACAGGGAGTGGTGTCCTTTCTGGAAGTCTTTAAGCTGTAATATTTTATAACCCTGCAATGCAACTTTTAAATCAGCTGCAGAATTTTATAGAAAACTGACTTCAGCTCTCTTAAAATCTATGGGGATGCTTCCCTGGGCATTTGAAAGGACCTTCCATAGGGAAGATTTTTGCTGGAAAAGGGGTTTATTTTTTGGATGTGACAAACCCTTGGTTACCCGTGAATTCCTTTCCCGAGTAATCCTATTACATTGCTTTGTGAAGGGTCAGTGCTGTGTGTAGAGCCAGGAATTGTACCCGGGGTCAGGGACTTGCACACATAATGCTGCTTGTACGTATCTGCAATTTGTACCATCGGACCTTTTATTGAAGCCAACTTTTAAAACAGCCCCAGAAGGGCCGTACATGAAACTGAATAAACCTATTTAAGGAACCGACTTGCTTCCTTTGGAAAGAAATGAGAGCTGGAGCATGTGGAGTCAGGAAACTATATCTGGCCATCAAAACTGGATGCACAAAAGACATGTCAGTGTGGCATTTCCTACCTCGTGAAGCCACTTTCCCCTCGATGCAGCTCCGCAAATACAATAGTGCATTGATTGAATCTTTAAGTCGCCAGACTTCAATAAATTCTGAAAGGGGATGAAATTAAAATTGAAGCGAGGGACAGGCCGAGTGTTAGTCCTTCTCAAAATAATAATTTAATAACTCTCCAAAAAGTATAGTGGTTTAGGAAAGGCAACCCAGATGGGGAACATATAAACTAAAGCTATAAAGTTTCCTTCAAATGTATTTTAATCATTGTTAAATATTTACATTTAATAAGCACTAGTTTTTATTGCAAGGGAGATGTAATTACACTTATCATTCATGGAAAAATGGAGTTTTAATAGCCTGTACATTGATTTGCTAAGATGAAATACTGTCCTAAAAATATGTCGCTCGCTCTCCCCGGGGAATATGTTCCATATGTGAATGCAAAACAGATGAGGATTTTTTTATCAGCACAAAAACTATATCGACTTTATTTCTCATTGTCTCTGTTACATTTAACATAAACCTTTACCTCCGCCGTTTTGTTAATTAGAAGCTCCTTATCAGGCTTTTACAACCCCTACTAATAAGGTTATTTATTTAGTAAGCACTAACAGGAGGAGTAGCAACACCTTGCTGTTGGCTCCAGGGAAGCTGTTGGTTGCGGTTTTGGCCTCATGCTATTTTATCAATAATTCGTGGCCACGTTTGATGTGTCAGAGACAAACAAAGTGGCTCAAAGGGGCTGCACATCTCCTCTGAGCTGCGCCTCTGCTGTGCCAAACCGACAGAGGAGGAAAGGAAAAGTCAGTTAGGCTCAACGAATCTGTAAAAAATATCCCTTAATTTGATATTGTCATTATTCATCTGCTTGTAATTTGTTTTTCTTCTTTCTTTTCTCTTTTTTCCCCTAGTTTCCCTGCTTGAAGCACATGCGGTGCCACCTATGAGGACATTTTACGTCGGCCAAGGGGAGCTGCCCCCGGGGCTGCCTCTTCCATGGGGCAGCACAGCCCCAGCTGCGGCTCCAGCAGGGACGGGCCTCCCTTTCCCTGTAATTCTTGGTCAATTTTTCTTCCGTGAAACTTCTGGGCATAAAAAAAAAAAAAAAGACCTAATAGAAGGTCTAATAGGAGAAATAGCTGAACTTTAGGAATTCATTGTAGTGACATTGCGGGCATTGGTGAAGGGAACCTGGCACCTCCTGAAATACTGATTTTAGCACCTGGAAAACTTTTGTCTTAAAAAAATGTTCAGTGCTTGTACCCTGTAGGCAGGGTACAACATTATTTCTTAGGATTATTTCTCTACTAACATTATTTCTTAGGACTGACAATTTTTTTTTTTTTCATAAATCGTGGCTTTTCAGGTGAGTTACAGAAATGAGGAGGAATAAGCTAAACAGATATTTTGGTTTGTTATTGCACTTGTGAGCGCCATGTTTTCCCAGCAGAAAGATACTGCCTCAGAAATACACTGGCAAGAAAGGCAGAGGGAGCACATAAATATGGAGAAAAAATATTAAATGGTCATTTGGACTTCCCACCGCAGTACAAAGCCCACTCGGATCAGTAAATGGTGAGTGGAATGGACTTAGGTCAGCTGGGGTTTTATTCCCACCCTCTGGCATGGGTGCCCATGGTTTTACAGAATCATAGAATCACTCAGGTTGGAAAAGACTCTTGGGATCATCAAGTCCCACCATCAGCCCCACTCTACAAAGTTCTCCCCTACACCACATCCCCCAACACCCCATCGAAACGACTCTTAAAGACGTTCAGGGGCGGTGACTCCACCACCTCCCTGGGCAGCCCATTCCAGTGTCTCACCACTCTTTCTGTGAAGGATTTTTTCCTAATGTCCAGTCTAAACCTACCCTGTTGCAGCTTGAAGCCATTCCCTCTTCTTCTATCGCTAATTCCCTGTGAGAAGAGACCAGCACCAACCTCTCTACAATGTCCTCTCACGTAGTTGTAGCGAGCGATGACGTCTCCCCTCAGCCTCCTCTTCCTCAAACTAAACAGTCCCAGCTCCTTCCATCGCTCCTCATAAAATTTATTCTCTAGGCCCTTCACCAGCTTTGTTGCCCTCCTCTGCCCTCGCTCCAGCTCCTAAGCCAAGTTTTGCAGGCGGGGACAGCCTTCCTGAGAATTGAATTAACTAAAACAAGCATACCCAAAAAAAGGTTCTATTTTTCTAGCGCAAATGTGTGTCTCCCACCGCCACGTGGTCCCAGGCTCTTGTGTAAGCTAAAATATTCATCGGTTCCTCTAACCCTACAAGAATCAAGTCTAGGCACAGAAATTCCATGCATTTGAACACATTAATTACAGTACACTTGCAGACACCCACAGCTTGTTGCTAACAGGGTACCTTAAGCTCATACCTGCAAAGCAGCTTATTGCCATTGCACAATTTCATACACGCGGAGGATCCTGTGGGATCCGGGCCATATCCAGCATTTTCTGGAGAGCTACAGAATATCCATGCCCTTTCCTAGAGCTTGCCATAACCTGTGCCCTGAGTAAAGATGCACCTCGTTGGAACACTTCCACCTAGGTGAGTCCTGGAGCCTGGCGGGCAGCGTGACTTCTGCTTGTTGTAAGGTACCATCATTTGGAAATACTAAACAAAATGGACTTGTGCTCACTCTTAAACGAAGGTTAATTGTCCCCGTAGCCATCGTTCACATGTGCTAGCTATTACGGCCTTGTTTTGTCCGTATTCCAATAGTGACTGGTGCAGTGAATTGAGGAACTGCTGCCAGGAAATGTCCTTCTCTAAATGACATAATTAGGGAATGGGGGAGCCCAGTGAAAGCAGATTAGGGGCATCATCGCTCTTCTCGATGCAAGCAACAATTCAAAGGACATAAGCAAACACTTAGACTATGCGGATGATTTAATATTGATTAAACTCTGATATCTGAGACTCCGGGGAAGGCAGGTATAGCGTGCTGGAAGGAAAACAAAGCCCTGACTCCACATTTCACATTAGCTAAAAAAATTAAGTGTTTTCATTGACCTCACTAACCAGAAATCAAAAAAATTCAAACTATTAACCAAATTAAAGCTATTGGTCCAACTAATTAAAATCACTAGACTGCCTGATGGATGGTTAAATAAACTCAAAACTACACTTTCTGTTTTCTTTAGATGTCCTTGCTTTCTCTTGAAATTGCACAGCAGGTTTGGGTATAGCTATGGATAAGGTGAATCACGGATGTGCCTGTCAAGCTGTGCCTGTGTCTCCAGCCACATTTCCAGGATGAAGACGCCTGTCTCTCCTTTCCCTGGCCAGTCCTCAGCTCTGCAAGTGGTTTTGGTGACAGAATAACATGACAGTTCATCAAGGGAAGGGTTTAGTGCTGGCAACACACCCTTCTCTTCCCTATTAGCATGGAGGCACACTGATTTTGACAAACTGTTTTTTCATATATTTATTATTAAGGCAAAAAGCACACATCTTCTTCATGAAATGAGGAGTAGTTTTCTAGGTGGTGTAATTCACTGCTCTGTTGAAACCAAGAGATCTGCAGATATCAGGGGCTTTATAAACTCTACTGTCCTGCGTAGACTCGAGGGCTCCAGCAGCAGCCGTTGGTGTGACCATGAGATTATTTATTTAAGAGTTTACAGGCCCAGGACCTTGTTCACCCTGGAGAAGAGAAGGCTCCGGGGAGACCTTGGTGCCCCTTCCAGTCCCTAAAGGGGCTCCAGGAAAGCTGGGGAGGGACTCTGGATCAGGGAGGGGAGCCATGGGACGAGGGGGAATGGTTTTACACTGAGAGAAGGGAGACTTAGATTAGATATTGTGAAGAAATTCTTTGCTGTGAGGGGGGTGAGCCCCTGGCCCAGGGTGCCCAGAGAAGCTGTGGCTGCCCCATCCCTGGAGGGGTTCAAGGCCAGGTTGGACGGGGCTTGGAGCAGCCTGGGCTGGTGGGAGGTGTCCCTGCCCAGGGCAGGGGGGGTGGACTAGGTGATGTTTAAGGTCGCTTCCAACCGAAATCATTCTATGACTCTATGACCTACAACACCAGCAGAGCTTTTAAACTGGCCCGCTTGGCTGCTGTGAATGATTCATTAAATCTTGTTCCTCCAGCTCAGGAGCTATTGACATCACAGTCAGCAATTCAGGTTCCTTACTTAATGCTTTCTGCATTTTCTCCTTTCATCTTTTTACTAAATGCTTGTGAGTCACTTGGGACACTGCGGGAAATGGATATGTTCAGGTACGGCACGATTCTCCATCCTTTATCTGCTTCCAGTGTATGGAAGTTCTGGCTTGTGTTCAGCGCTCTTGGATGCTGGGCTGATACAGAAGCCTTTCAAAAAATGATTTGCTCTTGTTTCAAATGGGCGTTTGTGCATAGTGAAATATCAGTCTAAATAAAAGCAGATCACAGACACAGTAAGAAAGTCTTTGGCACAATGTAAGACACAGGATACTTTTGCAATACATTCACAGTAAATTATAATAAATAAATAAATCTTTCTGTATCAGAGCTTACTGCCTGTTCTCCCTGCCCTCTAAGCAGCACATCCTGGCTGTGGCAGGATGCAGAGCAGGGGGTGGCAGGGTCCGACCGGGCACCGTCCTGCTGGTGGGACTCACTGGGACACCACAGTCCAGGCTGTCACCTCTGTGCAATATCGCTGCTTTCATCGCAGCCATCAGGGTGGGAGGTGAGACGAGGCAAGGGGCTGCGAAGCACAGCTGCCTTGCTGCTCTTCTGGCTAGATTTTGAGCATCTGAGTTCAGAGGGTGGCCGGGTCCCTGGGAAATCCCACACATCACTGACATGGCAGCACCCAGCCCCAGGGATGCTCTCATGAGCTTAAAGGATACAGCCTGCAGCTTCAGCACTACACAGATATCGCGTTCATCTCTGCACATCCCCATTTCTCTCCTTTGCTCCCAAATCCTGTGCTTTTCTGGAGCGTGCCCAGTGCCATCCTATCCCATGGCTTTCACCAGCCTTCCTGGAGCCACCACAGTCAGTGGTGACCTTTGCCAGGATGAGCCCAGAGCTCTCATCACCGGCATTTAGCCACCAAAGTTTGGGTGCTCTTTGCTGTCCCAGGCTGCTGTTTGACCTCCCCAGCACCGACAGCCCCCCGGCACAGCAGGACACAAGCTGTTGGTGATGGTACTCCAGGAGGAGGTTAAACACCCCCTCCACTGAGGCTGTGCTGGTGTGACAAGAGCTCGGTGTCCAAAGCCTCTGGTGTCTTGTTTCTTACACATTTTTCTCTTGAAGCCACTCACCGCCCCAATTGCAGCAGAGCAGCAGAGATGACAGTTCTCCCGGCTTTCAAATTCCTTCTTCTCTTTTCCATGCCCCCTCCCAAGGCTGAGAGCACAGAGTCCTGCATTTCCACCAGTGTTTGATGTAAAGACAGAAATGGAGAGCGCGAGAGCAGACAAGCTCTCTCCTTCCTGTAAGCTCCACTACCAGCTCCCGCTGCTCTGCCCTGCAAGGTATGAAGACGAATTCCTTGGCTGAGGAAGATGTTAAAATCTTGACCAAAGGTCCCCAGTCACCAGCAGCATTTTTTCTTATCTACAGACCATTGCTCTGCTTTAAACACATTGTCTTGGGTAAGCAGCAACCCCTCCCATCAATCCAGGCAGTGGGAAAGAGCATCTTCTACGACTGTGGGGTGCAGGTGCAGCAGCATCTCTGATCCGGGCAAGCAGCGCCGCAGAAAGTGGCCGAGGAGGTTAATATCCCCATGAATCACCGCTTTTCTTTGCATCTTTATCACATTCCTGGACACAAGCCATGTTCCTGCAGCTTCTTTGCCCTTCATTTTACAAGAGGAGGGAAATGGAAAAGCAGCTGTAATGTCCTTGGCAGATGCTGTTTTACGGTAGCTCAGTAATTATAGCACCGCAGTGGTGAGACGGCCGAACGCCTTCGCTTTTGCTGTGGCAGCAGCCAAATGCAATCCCGACAGGGTTTGCCCAGTGTTTCCTCCTGCGTGATGTCGGCTGAGTGGATGTGGGGCCACAGGAACACGCACCAGGCAACACGCACGGGGCTTTCCATGATTCCTCTGGCCCGCGCAGGGAGCAAATGGCAGGTTACACACCACGGGAGAGCCCGTGTGCTCCGGTTTGTATCGAATGCCACCAAGTGCTGACAAAGTCTGAGCTGAAAAATCCCAGTTGCGTTCAGCAAAGGCTGTTTCGGTGACCTGCTTTGCTCCAGCTCCACTCACCGGCTTTTTTGGATTCCTCTTGGGCTGCAGCAACAAGCTGTATGCCATGCTCTGCCGTTACTTGATTTCAGTTTATTTCAGAGAAGCAGGATATAATCAGCAGTGTTAAAAGCAGAACAATAAGGCACAAATAATACCCAGCACATCCTTCAAAATACCCTAATTCCTTCCCTTTCTCCACAGCTCTCACGGTACAGCCCTTCCTTCCAGTGTGCTTCTGGCTGTCTCCATCTAGTCCATCTCCAGCCTCAAAGCACTGGTACGTTTGGCTGCTTTCCATCCATACCATATGCCATCTATCTTAATTGAATGCAGCAGCGTATCAATGGCTTATCTGACAGAGAGCTATTTAACTCTGAAAGCCCTGGAACGGATTTGTTGTACGTGACCTGTGCCTATCTCCATCCCTCGGCTGCTTGCTCAGGCCTGGGAAGGTGGGAGGGTGGTGCATCAGGAGTGAAGGGAGTGCCCAGGGAAAATAAAATAACAGAAAATTCTCTCAAGGGGAAAAAACTCTATCAGCAACCTTAAGGGATTAATCATCAAGCACAATAATATTTACCACTGCAATCAGTGCAACCCTACTCATGGAAAAAGCTGACTATGAAACCTATGAGAGTTTCTGAGAAGAGCTCGTGCAAGTCACCAACTACTTTATATCAAGTTGGTAATAGTTAGACCCAGCTGATAGCCTTAATAGATGCTATTTTATGCTTCACTGCAGATAATTCCCAATCCACTTTGCACGTCTCTAGGATTTCTTCACCCATATATGACGATTTTGAAGGATGCTCTGCAAGCAGATGATGGCACTGGGAGCTTAACCAGCTCCTGTTTGCTCGGGTAGCAAAAGCTGGTGTGGGTTTGAGCACTTCAGCACACAGATCCAAGTAGGACTTAGCATAAAATAAATGGTCAGAGTGAATTCACCCTCGTTGTGATTGCATTTTATCACTCAACTCTCGAGTCCAACTTTGACTAAGGCAGGGCGCTGCGATGCCAACGCTGGCAGACCCGCTTGCAGAAAGAGCAGCGCTGCATCCGCACTACTCTGCATCCCCAACTTTTACTGAGGGTTTTTTTTATATATTTTTTTTTTTAATTTCTATGATATTTATTGTTCTTATGAGACATGTTCAAAGCTGTGAATCAAAATAGCCTTTTCTGGGGCAGTAAATCTCCCAGAGCTTATTTCATCATTTTGAAGTAATACAAAGCTTAAATTTGTCTTTGCTGGAGCTGCATACTAAGTATTCAAGCATAAATAAAGAAAATATAAATAAAGCGGGCCTGAATCTATTTCACTGTGTTATTAAAATTCCATTGTTTGTTCTGCGGGAAAAGACCTCCCAAAATGACAGTGGTAATCTGGGCAAAAAGCAGATTGTTGCCAAAGGGTTCAGCTCTTAAAGGGGGGAAGCATTTTAAAAACTGCCAAGGAAAATATTTTCATTCATGAGTTCACCCAGCCTAAACATGCATCTAATCCTCCCAAACTGACAGTTCAAAAAGGCAACCACGGTTGAGACAGGCAAAGTGTTCAGTTCAAAGGCAAAAAAAAAAGAAAAAAAAGGACCTAGGGATTATTAGCATTATCACTTTATCACGAAATGACCATCAGCTCTGGAAGCGCATCGCTTCACCTCCCCTTCCCAACCCACCCATCGCATCGCAAAGCCTGCCTCAGCGATTCACCGCAGAGAGGAGGAGAGCCTTCGGAGGGGTTAGGAGTTGCTTCCATTTGAAAATATAAAGATTGACACAAATGGAAGCAAAGTGCCCTGGAATCTGCAGGACAGGAGTAAATCATGAATGCCGAACAGTGCCCCTGGTCAAGGACACCCATTTTCCCGAAATATTCATTGCACAGACCGAAAAAGAAAAAATTTCCACGCTACTATATATGTAAATCTTAGCGTATTTAGCAAAAGAAACCACCACACTCTCTGTTTTAGAGATATTAGCTTAGAGAATAATAAGTGTCTTGCCCAAGGCTGCAAGAAACAGCAGTAGCAGAGCTGGGAAGCGAATAACCAGACCTCTAAAAAGGGAGCTGAAGCAAGTTTAAATTGAGTCCCAGGGAAACGTGAGCCTTCCCAAGAAATTGAGAAGATACATCTCTTTTGTTTGCTTGGTTTTGTTTGGGAGGGTTGATTTTGGTTTTTGTCTTTCTTCCCCCAACACTCAGCCTTGCCAGCCTGGGCTGAAGCCGCCAGCCCTGCCACCAGCCAACCCATTTCTCGTTCCTTTTGCTGCTATCAAACCTGTGGTCCCAGTCAGCCAAATGTGACAGAGCTGTAGGGGTCTCACAGATTCTGAGTTCCCACAAATTCTGCAAAAATGGGCATAAGAGACTTTACACCACGAGGAAAGAGTGAAGTGTGAGCCCAGTTATGAGACGCCAAACTACCTGCGGGAGAGATTAATGAATATCCCAACTCGGGGAGGGGAGGGGGGGAACATTTAGAGTTAGGTACAGAACAATTCAACCAAGAGAGGCAAAAACTGGTTTCAAAAGTCTCTTCATCCGCTGAATTGTTTGATGTTGAAGTCCACAACTCTTCGCCCTTGCAGCAGAGACACGAGGGATGGGAGACCCAAGGGAAGCGAGCAGTGATGCTCAGCTGGGGGCTACCTTTGTCCCTCCTCCATCCCCTACCAACAGCCGCTTCTCATGGCACAGGAGCGGCCGGGGACATGGAGTCAAGCTGCTCAAGCCCGTTTTCTTGGTTGAGCCCCCACCATGGCTCCTGGGGGCTTTGACCTTGGACTTCGCACGCTCGGTAGCCAGCAGAGGGGGCGGAAGAGCCAGACCCATAACTGTGATCGGGGAAATCTCTCCATTTCTGACTTATAAACTAGATCACAGCAGCAGAAACACCTCCCTGTCCAGCTGAGAGAGGAGCAGCCCGCTCACAATCGCTCCGTCTCGTGACCGGGGTCTCCAGGTCCGGCGCTGGGCTCGCACAGAAGTGCTGCCGCGGAGCAAACAGGAGCGCAGGAGCATCTGCAGCGATATCTGCATGGCCAGCTGGAGGCTGAGGGGGGTTTGGCACTTATCCTCAGATGCGGCTGTCCTTAAAAACATCCTTCCCGAGTTTTAACCACAACAACGCATGGTTTAAATACTGGCTAATGTCTTAGATGGCTGACGGACCCACAAAGCCGTCAGCCCAGCGGTGGCTGCAGCTCAGTTCTGCCATCGGCCGCTGCACCACAGTCATCCCCCTTAGGGCTCAGCTCTGTCATCTGCAGAAATTAAAAAGTGAAAAGCCAGCGAGCCTTTTCGGCAGACTCTCTGCCTCTTTGCAGGGCAGCCAAGCCACAGGCTCCCATCCTTCTCTGCCTTCCCCAACGCAGCAAGAGCTGAGCCCAGAGCTCGGCCGCGGGTTTTCCCTTGGCCCCTGGGTGGGATCTCTCTGGGGACACTCTGATGGCACCCAGAGCTACCTGCAGCATGAGTCACCAGGGCAAATGAGGTGACCACTGGGCAACACGCTGACCTGTACCCTTAACTTGGCCAAGTACTGCACATCAGCCCTTTGGAAAGACAGCAGGATCTCACCTGAAACCCAAATCCTGGGAAAAAGTTCTTTCCTCCAGGAGAGGACAACAAAACTTCAGGTTCATCCAGGTGCCAACATCTCTCCTCTCTCTCCCACAGACACATGCACTGCACCAAGAGCTCTGCTGAGCACGATGCCCACAGGTCTCAGGGAGAAGATTCCCATTGACAGTGGAAACCAAACAAGTCCCAGTGCAAAAGCACATTCATGAACACGGTATCATCTTATCACAAGCATCTTCAGTGCTGAATCCCAACCCATTCCTCTGTTTTGTCTCTAAAAAAAAGTCAAGTCCAAGCAGAAAACATCTAGCAAGAAGAACGCTGTTCCCAGCTGCATTTTCCTTCACGCTTCTTCAAGGGCTGTATTACAAGGTAAGTTTAATGCAATTACCTTCCTCTCCTGTGAGCCTTGGTCTTCTTTTGTCTGTTTTATTTGCACATATTGGTAATGATTTATTCTAGAGAAAATTAAATGTTGATGGAAAGATATCTGCAAAAAGCTGCAACTGCAGCACCGTTTGAGAGCTCCGGTTGACATGAGCATCCTGGTACCCGGCTGCTCACCCCTTCCTCCGGAGAGGACCACGGGAGCTTTGAAAGAGCCAGGTGAATAGCTGCATGATGTGTTGAGTGTTTATTTTGTTTGAAAACACACCTCAAATATCCTGCCGAACATGCCAAATTCTACGGGGCAGCTACAGGCTGTGATGAGCGTGTGCAGGTAAGACTCTGCCAAGGCTTCCTTTGGGAAGTGCTGGCTTGAGCAAGACGTGCCCCAGGAGGAGGAGTACCGACCGGAATCAGTCCCTGAGGTATCTAGTATCAGCCAGTGTTTATGGGATCCTTAATTGTCATCTTAGGCCCTCAGCACACACACACACACACGCACTCAGCTTGGGGCTGGAGCAAGCTGAAGAGCATCACCCCTTTTACCCAGGAAAACAATCCTCTTACAGCGAAGTGCCATTCACAGTGCTACTGCTACGCAGGCCTGCACAAAACACACACATACTCCCCAGCTCAAGACCTTAAGCCTCTTATTATGNCTATTTGAAAGTTAATTCAGATGACAACAGGATTAGCCACTGCAGAGCTCCTTAGCCGTACCCTTGCCACCTCACGATGGGTGACAGCCGGGCTGTTGCTTGGCAGGATTCCTGTTCTCACCAGTCACATTTGATACAGACGAATGGTATTTTGACTGCCTTTATGCTTTAACCGTGTATTATGATAGTATCAGATTATCTGTTGCCTAAGATGAGCTGTAACAAGGGAATATTTAGACAAGCAACACACATAACGAAGCTGAGAGCATTGCCTGATTTGGTAAACTGTAGGGCATGCTTATACTGAAGAGCTATCACAGGATAAACGCATGGGAACACGGCATCATCCGCTAGATCCTGGGGCTTGATTTGAGTCACTTCAGTATAGACCCTCAAAATTGAGCTCATTACTATCCTTTCTGTATTAATTTTATCTTCTTCCATGTAGGCTTGTGATTACTAGCATTTGGCAAATCAAATATTACCGGCCAATATTTTCAAACAATACAGACAACGAGTTTTCCTATATTTTAGAAGAAAATGATGCAGTAATTGAGAAATTTTGCTTCCATCATGCTCTGAATGTTTCAATAGCATTGAACAGAAAATCAAAGCTGTCTACTCAGAGCTTTGAAGAGGCTCATAGAGGAAGATTAAGTGAACAGCACATCTATAAACTGGAACCCCATAGGTCTGTGCTGGACTCCCAAGATTTACTAATAATTTCCTATTAATTTCAGTCAATTGCTTGGTTTCTCTGAGCCTCAAATTCCCATTGTAACTTTCTTCAGTTTCTGCAGAGCAGAAACAACCTCCCCTGATAGGCAATGCCCACACACTAGGGCTTCACTCGGGCCCCTTACTGTTGCTGTAAGACAACTCATAATAATTGCAATATGACGCAATTAATCTGTAAATAGATTTTCCATCAAACTTGATTTTGTTGCCTATTAAATTCCACAAGAAGTGCTCTTATCTAACTTTTCCATACGTCACTGCTCTTGCCAGCAAGGATGATAACATGGACATCCTTCGTACGGAGCGCCCATCACACTCAGGGCTCAGCAATCACACGGCAGAGCTTTGGCAGGTCACAGCTTTGAGAACAAGGGCAAAGCCCTTCTCAGATCCTTGGCAAACTTGTCCCTCTCACCTAGCCACCAGAATCCAATTCATTTCAAAGAAACTGCTGTAAGTTTTTCCTTCCTTTCCACGTCTGCGTGTCTCCACTTTCCTGAAAGACCCGGTGAGATGTTTTGGCAAGAGCAGAGATGACCAGAGAGAGCCCAGGCACGAGAGATATTGAGATGGGCACTGACACGACCACAGGCTCTCTCCAGTGCCACCATCACCCTAAAGAAAAAGGTTGTGCCTCCCAAAGTGAAAAAAGAAAATTTGGCATCTGATCATTTCTTAGTGGAAATCTTATGGAGTATCCAGTCACTTGAAGGACTCGTTAATCGCTCAGCCTCTCCAGTAGTCATTAGTATTTAGTGTTGAGATGGGAATTGAGTACTGGCAAAAGAGCAGAAGAAGATTATGAGAGCTGCTGCTGAAAGCATGCCCCGGTTCATGACTCCGACTGGCCATCAATTCTACTTCATCACAAAACCGTGCTGAAATCTAGGAAACCCCTCAAAGCAACAGGTTTCGTGGAGTGTGGAACATTTCTCCCCGTGTGACTGGTGAGGTCATTTATTGTCTGCAGGTGAAAACCTGCTGCGGTGACTCATGGGTTGCTCAGACTCACCTTCAGACAGACGTCCCAGAGCTGCCTGACACAAGTGGTCTCTTCTCAAAATCCACTTGACATCGAGCAGTGTTTTGCCTGTTGCAGGGCTCAGCCATCCTGTTGTGTTAGCTACTGCTGTGACTGACGACCATTACAGCCAAAGACGACATTTCCATGAACCACCAGCTCACACTGGAGCTGCTGTGGTGGGCATCAGCAGCAAAGCACTGGCATCCTTGGCTGCGTGGTCAGTGTTGCTCAGCAGGGAATGGATCAGGATCAGGCATCCTACCCTGCCATCCCCACCCAGCACATAGAATCAGAGAATCCTAGAATGGTTTAGGATGGAAGGGACCCTGAAGATCATCTAGCTCCAATCCCCCTGCCATGGGCGGGTTATTTATTTCATTTCCAGGAAGATCTGCTCCTTTCTTTCCCTTGAGGGTGGCAGAGCCCTGGCACAGGCTGCATTTAACACAGAGAGGTGGTGGAGTCTCCGTCTCTGGAGACATCCCAAACCCGCCTGGAGGCGTTCCTGTGCCCCCTGCTCTGGGTGACCCTGCTCTGGCCGGGGGTGGGACGGGATGATCTCCAGAGGGTCCTGCCAACCCTGTGATTCTATAATTCCATGATTCTATGATCTAGCTGGGCACAGAGATGAGACTGACTGGCCTGTAGTTGCCCAGGTCTTCCTTTTTAAAAATGGGGGTTACGTTGCTCCTTTTCCTGACGGCAGGATCTTCACCAGGCTGGCATGACTTCTCAAATATGATGGGTAATGGCTTGGTAAAGCAGGTCCCTGAAGAGGCCAAAGTCTGCTCTCCTGAATTCCAGGGTGGTGAGCTTTGATGACATTTTGATGACAGGAACCTTTGGGATCACTAATACTATCTGATGTCTCCCAGGATTTAGGGATGACAATAGGACAGCAATTTGGGGACATGTTTACAAAAACCTCCTGGCTCAAAAGCACCTACTTGGGCTCCTATCATGGCATTCATGACAGTGCCAGGATCTGAAGGCCGTTTTCCAAGAAGTGGAGAAGGCAATACACTGTGATTTTTATGGTGATGATTTATTTCAATACATGGACAGAAACTGCTCCCATAACTCAAAAGAAATTGCAGAGAGGGAAAAACGAGGCATGGTTTTCTATGCACACAAAATGGAAAGAAATAAAAAAATGCTGTGTTTTCTGAGACGTGTTCCAAAAGAGTGGGTTGATTATTTTCAAGTTTTTATGGGGCTTGGGTTTTGGATTCTGTTCACTAAAAGTATACAAATGCTTCTGAGAATGGCATCTTTTTCCCCTTAAAAAAAAAAAAAAAATTCTAAATTAAAATTTTAGATGAGTTACAGATGCAAGAAAGTAACTGGATGAGAGATGACAGCAGGCCAAAGCAAGAATGGCTCCTTTCCCTGCTCCAACCTGGGCACCTCCTCTTGTTCCACATCAACTAGAGGCCTCAGGCTGAAGCGAACATATCCGCTCACAAAACTGCTGTCATCCTCACTTTTACCACCCAGAAAACACGGATATCGCTGCTAAGGCTTGTCAGGACACCACGACTGGACTGTGGGGTTGGACCTAATCCAGATGGGTTCCTCCAAACTTCTTTGGAGGGTGCTCACAGAAGATGGTTGATCTTTCCCCAGCGTGGAGCTCCAAATAAGTCCGATTAACTTTTCTCTGCTTTTTGAAGGATCATATATGGTAATGAATAAAATGCTTAGCAACCCGCAAGACCTCCTGCTAAGCAGAAATCTATAGGCTGGGCTATTAAAATAAATGAGAAATCACCCTTGGTCTCAGCATGAGCAGGATTTGCCCAGATCTGAACAACATGAAGGAAAAAGGAGATACAATACAGTCAGGCATATTAAAGCTAGGCTGCTTAAAGAGTGATTTTCCTGGTGATGCCTATTCAGTCCTTTACCTTCTAACATACTGTTTTTCTTTTCTCACAGGATGAGTAGGGATCGAGGCAATTTACATCAAACTCCTTCCCCAAACCTGACACTGGTAATTATTCCAAATTACAAGATTTGACAGGAGCCTGAAGAAGTGGCACTTAACTCCACTATAGTATTATGTCTTTTTTTTCTTTCTTAATCCCCTTCCTAAAAGCAGAAAAACGATATGGCACTCTAGGTTGAAGTAAGTGACTGAAAATATAATGCTCAAAATAAAAACATAGCTGTCGACATCATTTTATTCTGCTTGCAAACAGGACCACAATTACGCACGCTTTGACTTTTCTAATGGTGCCTCCAGTCCTCTGCACCCAGGTCCCTGACCCCTCTGCTCAACACCTCCCCATGGACCGTACAGAGGATGGAGATGCTGAGACTCACAGGCAGCCTGGGAAATTGGAATCTTCCTGGGAAGATGGAGCCAAGCCATTCATCCTTATTCCTGCAGTACCAGGTTTCCAGCTCAGGAACGTTTTTTGCCACTTGTTCTTCATTATGGTCACTGAATGCAACTGGAAGGTGGTGCAACAGCAAGTGAATCTAATTCCGTACCATAATGCTGCAGGTGTGTGCCATTCTGGCTGAGCTCCTCAAACATCCCTTAACATTTTATATAAATATTCCTTAAGAATTCCACCAGCTCTTTAGCTAAGCTGGTGCCTCTTACATGGAAGACTTCACACCTGGGCAGTGTCTGGATATCATATCTCAGTCCCTGGTCCAAATGAGAACAGAAAAATAATGAAAAAAAATTGCTCTGCAGCCCTGGGGAGAGGCCAGGAGAGCCTCCAGGTGGGGCAGTGACACTGGACCTGTGGGCACAGCTTCTGGCATTTCCCTTTTCCTTACTGGACTTTTTATGGAGAGTGATCCAGGCAGCTTTGGGGACGGGCAGCTGTCCCCATGTGGATGCCGTTCAGCTTGAACCCAGCTCCCAAAATATAAGCTTGGGAGCTGACAGGACCCCCCAGCTGGTGGAAGGACCCTGTCCAGCCCATGGTGGGGTGTCCTGGGAAAGGATGGGTCTACTCAACCATTTCCAGCACCTTCAAGGCAATGGCTCATCCCAGCACCCCCGGCTTTTCTGCTGGAGCACCACAATACTGGGGTACTATTACAGCAGCAAATTGGCCCATTAAGCCTTAGGAATAATGACTGCTGTTGGTAATTACCCCTAATCCACTAATGAGCTATTGTTTGCTGCAAGCATTAAGTGTAAGCTTAATGATGTGAAAGAAAAAAAAAAAAAAGGCAAAATAGTCTTGCCCCAAAACTGCTAAACCAACTTAATTGAACAGATGCTTGCTTAGCACTTGCATTGTCATGCTGATTCATAGAGAATTGTTTTAATTGCAAGGTGATCCTCAGTAGATCGTGTTTCCTTCACCTTAGGGTAGGTTCAAAAGTCAGAAAGTAGGAATTGATTCATTTGGTGGCATTAGTATTAAGGTTTAGCGCATGCAATGTGGCTTTTCATCTAAGCTGACCAACCCACGGATGATACGGACCAATAGCAGGGAAAAAAATCCGTAGCAATAATAGGAGGGCACTAAAACCCCCTAATAGGAAATTCAAAATTGAAACCAAGTGTTGTACAATCTAATTTCTGTCCTGTATGAATTATATACTTATTAAGTAAAAGAAATGTTAAATGAAATGTATAAATTATTATAACAGCACTTGTGTAAAACAAAGTTTCGCTTTGTAAACTTTTGAATGCCAAGATTGATGGTTTTCATGACTTTCCCAAGATCCTGCAAATTTGGCCGGGGTTGCCATTTTTGCAAAATTTAGTCGGTGAATTTATTACTTACACAGCAAAATCAGTGCAGTTCATTACCAACATAAGAACTGCAAACATGTTATGAATTAGGTGAAAACAGCTTTTCCTAGAAAGATGAGGCATTTACGCTGTTTAAACATGACCTTTTCTTGTGGAAAACCACAACAAATTCAAGGTCAAACTTCAGTATTCTTTGTTCTGCCCTAAACTGCTAAAAATTATCAACACAGGAAAGGGGATACTTTGCTCCCCCTCCACTAATTTATATACATCAAAACTGAACACTGCAGTTTTTCCTTCAAATACTGTGCTATTGAAGGAATTGCTCTTGAATAAAACCTTCGTGGTTTTATCTGTAGTAATTCCTTAACTGCTGGCTTTGAAATGCCAGCAGCAGTGAAAGATGGTGAAATGAAAAGAGGAAGAAAAAACCCAGATAAGAAAAAAGGACCCATATCTTTAAGGAGTGCCAAAGAAAATTCAGGCAGACAAGTCGCCTCTGCACCCTCTCTGTCACTGACAGAGTTTCTACTGTTTTAATTATTATTCTTACTGGTTAAAATACAGTGTTCTGTTCTTAGCATTAAATAAAAAACAAATTTTATGTGCAAGATAACTCAAAGGACTGCTGTGGTTGAGCTTAAAATACTTTTCGGGGATACTGCATGCCCATTTTCCCAAACCCAAAAACGTTTCTTCATAAGCAACGCTCATGAAATAAGCTTTATATACCTGCTTTCCTCTTCACCATGGGTTTGGAAAAACAAAATGACTGTTACAATCTTTTTGAGCATCCTAGAGAGAATACTTAAGTTACACACCCGAATAATATTAATTCATATTCTTCAGAGCCAGCGTGGAAGGCATGTGCTCTGAGTACTTGTCCCAGAGATGTCCCAGGTTTTTTCCATCTCTTCCCTCAGCTTTGGCTGCTAAACCTCTGCAATTTCCCGCATTTGCTCCACCAGTGTTTCTCCTTTTCCTCACGCCTGGAGGAGTGGGAATGTTTCCTCTGGGAAAGTCAGGGGGAAAACCGCTGAGAGCAAGGGGAGCAGCAGCTCATCCCCATGCCTCCGCTAGCAAGAGCATCCCATGGATTTCAGTGCAAACTGTGCCGGGTTGATATCCTCAAGAGTATTTTTCTTTGAATAAGAGACCAGGTCCTCAGTGGGTGCTCAGGGCATCACACCAGCAAAGCCAGCCGATAACCAGGAGAGCGATCACAGTACCGAGGTTGGGAGCTGAAGGGTAATAACTCTTCGGGGATCTGCAGGCAGAATTGGCAATACCTGTGGAAATCACCACGTGGCTTCTGCCATAGCTGTCCCCCAAGCCTCTGCCAGGCTCCCAGAGGTGGAAAAAGAGACTCGGACATAGAAAGTGTGCTTCCTGATCCGAAGTATTCGGCCCTTGGTCCTAGCCAAAGGGTCTCCCCAATGTCAGTGCTCAGCATCCCCTTCTGTGCTTGTACTTGGCATGAAAACTGACTCTAGCCCATAAATCCATAGCTCATTTGTCTGCATTTATTCAAAGAAGGTCTACAAAACACCCATTGTCACCAATGTTAAAATCCGAGGAGTTAAAATCTGAATTCAAATCCCTTGATATTCTGTTATATTTATGGTTCTGCGGTGAACAGCCAATCAGAATGATATAATAACATAAAAATTCTTGCTCTTTTTTTTTTCATTATTTCCTAACCAAGTGCATTTCACCAAATCAGACCGGGAGGAAGAGATTTGGGGGTTGCTGTTGTTATCTTTAAGCACAAGTTAACAAGAAAAAAAGTTGTTCCTGGCAGAAGTGCAGGCTAGAAATAAGATGTTTTCAGCTGAGTATCCAGCTCGTGACTTTGAGTATGTGTTGGCATTTTCTTACAGAGATTGTTAAAGCTCTCTGTCAATAGCCATACAAAATAGGAAAAATCCCACTGATTGACCTTTGGGAATCACTTGCTGCCGATTCTCTCTGACACCACCTGATCTGAATTGTATCTCCTTTTTCTGATGCATTCAGAGAGCCTAGAGTTGATTCCTACACCAAGAATAATCACTGTTAGAAGCATGGTTTAGAAGCATGTGAAATACAGGGTTTTGAGGTAACAGGGGGTGAAAGAGAAAAAAAAATTATTTCTGAAGTTGTGCTCCTGTCATCTCTCTTACCCCCAGAACCAGGCGTAAAAGGGCTTTGCACGAAGGAGGGAGGGAGGGAGAGCTGCTCTCCACAAACACCACTTCTGTGAGCCCTTCAGACCTCAGCTCTCACCTCCCCCCAGCCCCGCTGTGGCCATCCCAGCACGGCTCCCGTGCGTAAACCTGACGTCAGACTTCAGAGCGCTCCGAATTTAACTGAAAAACCAATTTACACACCCCTCTTCCTTAAATTCCTTCCAAATCCCCAGTTAAGTGCTAAATATCACAGGGTTGACAATTTCGCCCAAACGTTAGTTTTATGTCAAGCGTTTTGATGCAAAATGTACCCTACGATTGTGGAAACTCCTCTTCTCATTAAAACATTCCATGCCGCAATAAATCTGTCTCGGAGGGGCTAATTTATGTCTAAGCAAATGATTTCCCATTTTTTTATAATATAAATGTTTAGATTGCAACATTCTCCCCTCTCTGGGGATTCTGTATCTACATCTAGAGGAACAGCAACCCCACTAACACATTTTCATGTATACTACTTTCACTGTGCCTTGCTCCCCAGGCCAGCGGGCTCTTCAGTCCTTGGTGAACACTTTCTGGATCATACCTATATCCTATGCCAGACAGACATCACCACAACAGAAACAAAGGTTACATTTATAGAGTTTTCAAAGCAAAGGAACACTTTTTGCTCTGCTTCTTGGAAAGGCAATTGTGCCCTTTAATAGGAATTGGGAGAAGGAAAGCGAAAAGGAAGGGGTGGCCCAGGCTCTTAGAGGAAAAACCACTATTTTCTGCATCAAGCTCATGCATTCTCTTGATGCTGAAGGCTATGACCTCTGGTTATAGCAGAGCACAGAAGAGTAATTTTAGATGTGAACATCTAAAATGCTGCAAACAGCAACACTGTTTGGGTCCCAAGGCAGAGCTAAGATTGTGGAGGACATTCTTTGTGGGTGGATGTTAATAACCTTTTAATAAGACTGTTCATGTACCTAAAGGCAGCTTTTCTCATGCATATTCACTACTACACTCATTTGGCTTTGGTCCTATGTCCCCCAGATGGTAGGTCTCTTCTGGACCCCGTTATATGCAGATGCTGCCACATCGGACCCTACAACAACGAGACAGCAGTTGGGCTTTTCCATGAATCTGGCCAGCCATTCCAGCACACGACTCTTTTGGTACTAACAAAGAGGTTATTTTCTCAGACAACAGATCACAACCTCATTTTCCCTTTCTGAGGAGATTTCCCAAGTAATAATAGTTAAGTATGAACAGAAAATTGTGTGGGATTATCAAGGATTTTTAATTCATTAATTTGGATACATTTTATGTGCAGAATCACCATGTGTTCAAGCCAAGGCTGAGCTAGAACCACACAAATATTACACACCGCCTTGTTAATGCCAGCAAAGCCTTTTTTATTGCATAATTCTGCAGCCTGTCTGTAGTTTTTATTTCATTAATTTTCATCCTGATAATTGGAAGCAGCTTCTCTCCTTGCTTTTTTAAGGTTTAATGAGCTACATAACTTCATGCCTCCCACTGAGGGGCTGTAGGTCACTTTGCACTCTGGAGAACTGCTACACCTTTCCCTACTTCTCTTTTACTCTCCAGCAACAGAAGACAAGGCTTGTTGTCTTCCAGCAGAGGTGTGTGAGCATTTGTGTATGCATCAGACACATTCGTGTGGTCTTCTCTGCAGAGACACACAAATTTCTGAGATGAGAAGGATCCCTCCCAGGGGTGTCGGTGGGACACAATCCTGCAACAGCACTGGAAGTCCTGTATTCCTCTGCTTCAAATTCACCTCAGCTACGTGCTGACAGTGGCACCTCAGGGCTCTCAAAAAGACCCAAAAAGTGACGCTAATGCCTGGCTTGTTCCTTGGATAGTGATTTTTGTAAAGCAGTGATTTCAGCATCAACTAGAGAAATATTAGAGAAAGAAGCCAATGGAGATGGAAGTGAAAGTAATGTTTGTTTTCATTACTATATGCTTTTCCACTGGCATTGCTTTGAAGGAGAGATTGAACAGTTGAATATGAACACTAGTAATAAAAGGAGAGGTAAGAGGAAAGCCCCTTTCCCTACAGCACATGACTTAGGGTTTCTAGGGAAGATGAGATGCTGCACCTCATCTGGACAAGCCTCCTCAAACTCCCTTGCAAACTCAGTTGGTCAACCCTTCCTCCTACCCAACAGCTAAAATCTCCGGGCAGCCTGGAGATGCTGGGAACTTTCAAGTCAACTCCATAATCATGACAGGAAACAGAATGAAGAGCTCGCAGTCATGCCCTTTCGGCTGGATGCTAACTTGATAATGACTTCATCTGAACACACTGGATCAGTTATTACAGTCACTCATGGAAGCATCTAATGGAAGAAGAAAATTATGTTACATTTTTAAATCCTTAGAAACAGATACAGTTCTCTACACTATTTCAATTTCCAGTGCCAAGAAGTAAGAAACAGCATCTTTCAAACATATTTGATGCAACTTGTATTTGCCACGATTCATCCTCTATCATCAATAAAAGAAAAATTAGTTGACGACTGTCTGGTCTAGAAAATCCTGGGAACAGAAATATCATTTGGTAAGCGACAGTTTTGGGAAACTTTCAGATTCGTTTCATTCGTGGAATCACCATTTTTATACCATCTTGATGAATCAGTGTTTATTACAAGAGGACTGAATTCATGGGGAATCAGATTCTTTTTACATTTGTAGGTGTGTATTGATACTGGAAAGAAAATTATTCTAGCCTAAGATACAAAAGCTTATCTATGTATATGGAAAACCACAATATTGCATCTCTTGCACCTTCTAGAGATAGTGACTAAGCAGGATTTTAAATGAGCAACATTACAGGGTAGGTGACCCAAAATACCCCAGATAGTTTACCAGCTAGGTTAGGACACTGCTTTTCCACAATCCTTTGAGAGTCAAAAGAGAAAGATGGCTTCATCCAACAGGAAAGTCAGGAGAAATTGGACTGAAGTGTCCTTCAGAGCCATAAAGTCAGTGGAACAGAAGCTCATAAGCATGTTGTGTTCCTTGAGATATCCACAATGCCTGTAAAGTTGCCTCATCTTGTGTTCCTGTACTTTTCCTGATTTCTACCTTGCGATTTGGGAGCAGTTCAGAGGTCCTCAAGCAGCATCGTGGTGGAGAGAGTCCAGTTCAAAATTCCTTTTGCTAAATTTTGAGTGTTTTTAAGAGAGAAGATACTATACACCTTTTTTTCATGTTGCTGACCGTTGATCCTTGAGTTTGTTTTGTTTAGTTTTTAAGGGCTTTTTAATCACACATTTTCAACTGGATTAAATATCCCCAAAATGCCTTCCATGGCCCCAGAGAAGCACTGGCCAAACACAAGAATAGGCTCTGTCCCCCTCTACGAGTTTGACTGACATGAACCAGAGCGATGAAAATGCTACGTGCACATGTAAGGTCCAGCAATTGCACCATCTGAAATGCAATTATCTGGAGAGCCTTTTTCCAAAATGTTTTTTTGTAACATTTCCAAAAGTCATGAGATAAATGGAGACACTAACAAAATAAACCGCACAAGCCCTCAAATTCAGGTCTGTGAAAAAGCATCCTAAAAGTTGTCCTGGTTTGCTCAGTCTTTAATGTGTTTACCATGCAAATTAAAAAGCAATCACAGCTTTGCTAGCTTTTAAGGGTGAATTGCTCTGTACAACGGAAAGACCATTCACACCAGGAGTCTTACTCCTAAAAAGCACATTTATGAAGCAAAGTGCTAAGTGACCTAGAAAAGCACACAACAAACAAGAGTCTTGTCCATACAGGAGCTTTGCATTGTACCATGGGCCATAGCTGTATATGGATCACATTGAATAGGAAGCTATTTACTTATTTCGGCACATAATTCCACCTAAGATGAGTCAATAGCCAGTGTAAATAGGAGCTTTATTACCATTTATCACCTGAAAGAACTGCCTCAAAAGCTGTCAGCTGAATTTGGAAGGTGAATGATGAAAGTGAAAATGAAAGCCCCTGTGTTTTCTGCCTGCTCGGCTCATATATAGTTGTCATCTTTTTCCATCAAGCTTAAAATTGATCTGCCCTCGGGGCGCTTTCTGCTCGGCGTTGTGGGGGGTCCCGTCGCACAAACCTGTTGGTGCAGCGAGTGCCGCAGCCTGACGTGCCGCGGTGGCTGCTGCGGAGACGCTCGCCCCCAATGCACTTGGCTTGGAAACGCTTCCAAACTGTGTCCTCCCCCTCCTCCTTCTCCTCCTTCTCCTCTTCCTTTTCCTCTTCCTCCTCCACACACTTCCGTCCCACGAGCCGTTTCTGGAGATGGGATGGGGATGGTCCCAGCCATAGTCGGTGCTGCAAGCACCTCTGCAATGAGTTAAGGGGCTGCTCCCAGCAAAAGGCTTCATCCAGGTAGCAAAGTGTCCCAAGCTCTACGCTGGAGTTCTGAGCGCATCCCAAAAAGCCATGGAGGCTGTATAATGTGGGGTCTTGTCAAAAATACACCAAAAAAAACCCCATTAGGTGATGTGCGACATCCTTGGTGGGACACACGGATGTTGAGCGTAGGGGTTCTCTGTGATAAAGGAGTAGAATTATTTAAATAATTCCCTGGAACTGGAGGCTCTGCATATTTGCAACTGCATCACGGAAGGAACAGTAGCTACATTTGAGGAATCTCCACACCCTTGTTTAATTTAGTTTTTATATTTCTTTTTTTAAAAAATTTAAAAAAAAAAAAACCAGCCCACAAGCTCAGTGCTTTTGGATTAATAACAAATACTTGTCAGCAAACAGTACATTAGCTGGCTCTTGGCAGTTCATCAAAACACATCATGGAATCGAGCTGCTCGTGTTTACAAAGAAAGGGAAGGGCAGGACATGCTGTATAACGGGTAGCAACTCATTCTCCAGCCCGTACAAATGGGCTAAAAGGCTCAGAGAAACTATTGCATGAATAAGAAAGAGGAAATATTTTTTCGGTTAGTCAAGATGGTTTATGGGCTGTGATTAATGAAGTATCCACCCGCTTATTTGCGCTAACAATCGCAGCATCCATCAAACCGTGCAGGTTTCTAATTCAAGCTACTGGAGCAAGCGCATGGCACTGCTCGAAAGCCATCTCCTCCCCCCGAAATGAAGGAGTGTCGCAAGGGAGGGACCCGGCCCGTGTTTGCAAATGAGAAAATAGGCTGAAACCACCCTCACAGACAAACGCACGGGCTGTCACTAAAGACACACTCTCGGTCCATAAGGCTTCCTCCCAGTTTTATCGTTCATCTGCAGGGTGGGACGGCGGCTGTGCCAAAGGCAGGTCTGCACAAGCAGAACCTGCCCCGGGGCCATCGTCCCACCCGTCCCCAATCTGGGTGACAAAGCCCTACCGCTGGTGCAGGGGCACCTCAGAATGAAGGAACCGCAGCACCCACCATGCCCAGGAGCAGCTCAAAACGGCTGTGTTTTGTTGGGTGACAGCATTGAGTTCCTAAATTTCTCCTACATCTGCTTGGGATGTAGACGTGCATGGCTCATCGGTGTTGGTTGTAGAGCTTTTAAAGTTAACAACTGCCTGGTGGTTTGGGAATATGAGAGAGAGGCAGGACCCCAGCCCTGACACCGGCTCCGTGTCTGGCCTTGGGCAAGCTCTGCAATCTCTCCTTGTCCATTTTCCGCCTTCATAGTATTTGCTTAGCCATCTCATAAGCACAAAGAGAGTTCGTTTATATTGTAGAGCCCTTTGAAGTTGTAAATCTCTGCGAAAATGTCAAGTGTCACTATTATTTTATACTTGGTTGGTATTTCAGATTGAATGAGAGCCTTAGTACATGTAAATTGAATGCATATTAGGAGATTTCAATTTAAAACATCAGCCAGTTATTGTAGCCTGAAACATCTTGCTCAACTTAAGATAACTATATACTTAAAGCAGAAAAGACTGCCAAAAGCCAAAGATGAAAGAGGTTAGAATAACATCACACAACGCAAAGGTGAGGAGGCAAAGGCGGGTAACCCCGAAGATCAGGCGTGTGGTGGGATGGGAAAGCTTCCTCGCAGTGAGTCAAATGTTTTATTAGCTTTATCCAGCAATAACATCCCAGCACGCGGGTCTGTGCCATTCATCTCTGCACACAATAACGGCGGAGCAGGGCAGGAGGAGGGGTGCCGGGGGTGTTGCCCTGAGGCAAGGAGGGCAATTTTGCAGGAAACCTGCATTCCTGGAAAGGCAGGTTGGGCTGGGACATGCCCGTGCCATTGCTGTCCCCACTTCATTGGACCCCAAATGTTTGTTAAACATCTTTTCTTTGGTAAGTGCTGGGGGATTTTTTTGATCTTAAAAGGTTCGGTCGTTACTGTGCATGCTCGGTGGTGATGGGAAATAGAAACAGTGCAGGAAGACTGGATTTGGCCATAATTATACTGGCAAAACAAGGAGAAACTGTGGAGTGGCTTGCAGCATTTCAACTTACTTTTTGGAATCTAAATAGGTTTTGGATAGTGCTCCTTCCAGCAGATCTCTGAACATTATTGTCACTTGTCCTTTCCTGAGGTAGTATCCCAAAGACTTTTGTTGTTTTTTTAATTTATGTTATAATTAAGAGTGAGGTATATGTGCTCTCCAGGGAGCTACAGTGGCATTTGGAGGGCAGAAGAGCTGCATCTGCTGTTGCATCTAATCTAGGACAAACCTTCTTTCAGCAGGCTTGATGGCCGCAATAAAGATAACCGAAAAAATAATAACAATAATTACAAAATATGGCAATGATGATACAGAAAATGCTCCTTTTCTAAAAAGTGAACAAAGAAGGGCTCAGAGGGGATGGCAGAGAACAAATTTGCTGAGAGTGGTCAAGAGTTGACACCTGGATGTGAGCACCTTGCTGAGCAGTTTGGGGGCAGGGGACAAGTGTTTGCCAGATGTCTCTGGGCACACCGTACCTGCAGGTTCCAAGTTATTTCTTTATTTCTATTTTCCATTTCCCTAACTGGACAGCTGCCACGCATCCAATGGCTTAAAAATTACTAAATCTTCATATAATGACCTGTAGCATACCACCTGGAACAGAGTTCAGGGCACCGTGAAATGTCTAACTCTCTCTATTCAAATAGCTGGTGGCCAGATACTCTTTGGCAGGATCTTCTCATCGCAACAGCAAGTTTGCTCTTGCTCTGTTTCATCCTACAGCAGCTCTAGCAAGTGCCTCTGCTCCTCCAGAGAGAGCCATAGATGTTTAAATGGCAACAGTGAAGGATTCAGCAGAGGCTCTGAATATGGAGCAATGTTCACATACAGCGTTATAATTCCATGCAGTAATTTGGCTTTCTTTAAACACCAAAGGGAAAAACTCCTCCTGAAAACATTTTTCCCCACCACAGGTTTAGACAGGTGCAAGAGGAACATCTGGGCCGTGATTAAACCCTGCGAGCTCAGCGGTGCCCATCTCTGCCCACGCAGGACCAGCACCGCCTCTCCTTTTGCTGTTCTCACCTGGAAGACTAAATAAATTACATGTGTATTTATTTCTATTACTGTTTCCCCGTAAAAAGCATGGACACCAATGTCCAGCCTGGCCCTCGGTAACAACCACTCTTCCCTCTCTCCCTGTTGTTGCCCTGAACCATGCAGCTCATTTCTGCTGCTCCCCAAAACGGCCTGTCCTGCACCTCTCCTGCATGACCAGGCAGCGAAGGGATGACCAGCCTTTCGGGTACGGGGACAGCTTCCCTGCGAGGCAGCGCTGTCGTGTTTTGAGCCGTTGGAGGAGCAAGTCAACGCAGGAGCACCTCTGGAGCAAGCTCTCCCCCGCCTTTGGCTCGCCTCCCCCCGCCGCTCGCTCGGCGCAGGAGACAACACCCATCGCCACACATGCCGTCTGCTTGGCAGCTGCGGGACGTCAAATCCCATCCTCTGGAATGGATTTGCAAGCAGTAGCTTTTGTTCCACTCCCTCCCCGCTCCGACTTGTGTCTTAAAAGAGTTTTTCTCCTTTGGCCGCTCGCTCTGTTTGCGAGGACGGTCGAGCCACCGGGCTGCAGGCGGGCTTCGGATGCGCGGCAACTGTTGTGATCTGAAATTCAAACACGGGGTTACTTTGCTGGGAGGCATTCTTGCTGGGAAGAGCAAAGGGAAATAACTGAACCTTCTTTATTTTGAACCATATGAGCCGGCATGAAAATGTAATCCCTGTTTTCAATGCACCTCTCCCAACTGGACTGGCAGCAAAGCAACTGCATTCCTTGAAGGAAATCGGGGCTTGACCTTTGGTTCCTGCCCAAAGCGATGCCAAGTTTGGTTGGCACTTTTTGAGGGAAAAATAGAGGCAGAGGAAAATCCTGAAACCTAAACCCCCTTATCTTTGGGAAATTACATTGGCTGGTGGTTTGGATGGGCTGATGGGCAGGAAGAATGACAGTACTTCCTTTTTCCACTTTTTCCAGCCTTGGTGGTAAACGATGTCCTGGAGCTGAAAAACCTTCTTAGCAAAGTTGTTTTTTTTTTTTTTCTAAATGAACATGTTCATGCAAAAACAATTCCGATTTAATGAAACAGAATTTTCCAACACCCCCCCCCCCCCCGCCCCAAACCCCATTTTATTGGATAGTTTCCACCTGTGCTTTGCATTTGGGATTAAGCAGAGTTTCTCCCCTCTGCCTCTGTCTTTGTAATCCAGGGAGTCTGTCAACAGCTGAAGTCAAATTTGCAGAGCAATTCCCAGCTGACCCCCAAGCAGTTTTCGTTTCAAATTCCACCACCTCCTTGCCATGTTCCTCTGACGAGCAAGGAAAACCAGGATATTCTGGACCAGCAGTTCAGCAGGTAGGCAGCAGCATGGCTACGAAGGAACAATTCCCAGTTTTCTTTAATGGAAAATTCAGTCTTGACCCTCCTGAAATGATACAGGAGGGGACACACTTGCAACTGCTTTAGGAATGCTGGCAATTATGGGAAAGAGGATAAATGGATGTCATCAGCAAAGCAAGAATCACTATAAACAGATGTGTGGGTTTTTTTCAAACATCTGCAAAAATTAACAGTGACAAACCACGTCGTTTATTGGGCTCTTTATTCTATTGGGGTATTTAGCACTTGACTCTGCTAACGAGATTGTGGCGTTTCCAAATTATCTACCAAGGAAGATTTTTCTAAAACATCCAGAAGAAAAGGCAGGGGAGGGCAAAAAGAAAAAGGTTTTTTTCACATTCTGATCATGCGGAAAAAAGAAACAATTTTCTTGTTGGACCTGAATTAAGAATTTTAGTCCTTTGAAGCCAGTAATGTTAAACAGGAAGTTAGATGCAAATTAAAAAGTCTGATTGAAGGGGAAAACTTATCACCTTCTGTTTGCAGAAGGGCCGTAATAAGTCTAAAATGAGGTACGTTTTTTGCTGAGAACAGGAAGATGGAGAAAAAAAAGCTTCACTGAGCTTTTAAATAATAATTAATAATCCGCTGCAAAGCCGAGCAAGGAGGTACTCTTTAGCCAGACCACTTAAAATAACACTCACCAAAACCCCTCTCTCCCACCGATGCCATTTGGTGTAGCCTCATGGAAGTGCTCATAAGAATTCTGACCCCAGCACTTTTTCTGATGATAAATTATTATTTTTATTGTCTTGAAGTCAATTCCTGTATATTCTTTACAGCCAGACATTCCAGCTTTTTCTTTAAGCAACGTGATGGTTCCTATCGCCTCCAAAGACGGGATGCTCGCGCTCCAGGCGTATGGAATATAAACAGAACAGTCACTTTTGCTTGTTTTCATAAAAATGTGAACTGACCCTTTTGCTGCTCATTCAGTGGTATATATTTAAGGAAGTATTCTCAATTACAGAATTTGGCTGACAGCCCTTTTCTGTATAAAAGACAAATATGTTTTTATCACTGTTGAAGTGTTAAGTTGTTAAGTTCCTTAATATTTCCTCTAAAAAGTAGGCTTGCTCAATGAGATTTCATCTGAAATGTCACAGTATTCAAAACTCCTGAGATATTCTTTCCAAATGTGGGCCTGTAGTGGAACTACCAAAGCTAAGAAGGGTCTGGCTCGATGGTTTGGGGCAAAGGAGCCCACTCACAGCTTCTCCCGAGCTGTGGGTCTGGATCTGACCTCAACTTCTTTAAGGATAAACCCCATCAGCTCTGCCTCCTTTTTGTACTCTGTAAAACCCGGATTGTATTTTCTTGCACCAACCTCACAATGCAAGCGGTGGAAAGAAGAACTAAAGTGAGGAATGGATATAAACACCTTAAATATTCTGAGGGAAACTGTGGTCACTGAAGAGGAGACCACCATAAAATTTTGGTGGAGGAGCCAGACCGAAGCCACGTATAACTTTATGATTTGGGGTGCAATTTCCATTGAAAGCAGGACGTGCTCCACACCGGCGTGTGTTTGCAGAGGGGCTCCGGCAGCCTGGGCATGGCGGCTGTTGATCCGATGGGTCCCCCACGGGGAGGAATCTCAGCTCACAGATGGACAAAGGCAGGCTCTGCTGTCTTTCTCCTGAAAAACTTCATCACCAGATGCAGCAGAAAAAAATTCCTAGTTCATGAGTGAGGGAATGACTGTAGGGGAACACACAATGGCAGGCGCCTGGCCATGCACATGGCTTGGCCAAGGCTCGCCAGGAAAGGATCAGGAAGACCCATTTGGGTGAGCAGATCAAAAATATCCTGCTCTCCATGACCTCATGAAATTAGGTCCATTCGAGGATTAATTTCGCCTAGCACCTGGAAATTCAGGTAATCCAGATGCTTCCAGATTCATAGAGCAAATTATAAATTCTCCCAAAACTGCTTTAGTGTGAAATCCTATATGAAATTTGGGAATCGTCCTCTCAAATCCAAGTGTCCCAGGCTATGATGCCGTGGGGGGGAAGGTATGAAGCTCCTGATCGTGGTTGCAAAATGACAAATAATTTCCAAGCTAATAATTGCTTTTCCTTTTTGCAGTCCCTGTGACCATCATCTTCACCAACTTTTCCTTCACTTCCCTCATGCCCCTTCACAGGCCCTTCGTTTTGCCTCTTCTACAGTTTTGTTCAGCCCTGTAATAAAAAGGCATCTTTTATTTCGCATAGCTGGGATATTTTGTGGGAGGGGAAGATTTGGGACAAGCGGTTCGTTATCATTTTAGCAGAACATGGCAATAACAACAAAGCAGGGCAGCTGATACAAATCATCCATTTTATAAGTTCTAATACAGATAATGCAAGGAAAAGAAACACGTAACAGAAACCAGATATCTCAGTAGGGCTGCTACACGCCATCCGCGGCTGGGCCATTTCAGCTCCTTCAAATGTTTCACATATTCCTTGTTGGGTTTTTAGGGAGAGTCTGGGCAGGAGCAGGGCTTCATATCCGGCGTTTGAAGGGCAGTTGGTTTCAAACTCTTGAGTTTCTGCTAGCAGGCCAGTTTGGGGGAAAGAAAGGGGGATCTTTGGGTTGAGAGCCAGGGGAAATTGGGGTTTTGTGGGGAATTCGGTCCCCGGGGAAGCAGAACAAGGGGTGAAAATCAGCTGCTGCTGCTGAGCCGTGTTGTGCAATGGCCTGGTGCGATTGCCATGTCCCCACAGACGACAAGCAAAGCTCAAGCTGGAATGCAAACCCTGGGCTCAACTTTATTGGGATTTCAACGGCGGTGCTTGCTACCTCTGGATATCGACTTGCGTTACAGGCTATCTGCAACTGCTGGGAAGAGAATAACCAGGGGAGACTCACAGCTGCCTCTTCGTTACCACATGCCCCTGGATTATCCTAGGAAAGGGTGAAGCAGCTTTGCCCAGCTTCACTGCAGGGCTGGAGGCATCGGGGAACTCCCAGGAGCCACCGACGGGTCCCCTCTATGGGCAGGTGGGGCACCCGTGGCCGGCCGAGGGCCACGAACCTGTCGTGTCACCACAAAGCTCCAGGCACAACAAAGAGTTCCCACACACCGAGGAAAAATGTCCTTACACACCCTCAGTTAAAGAGAGCTGCTTAAAACACCACTGCGAAACATTTGTTTTCTTTTAAACTTGTTTTTCTTCCTTCCAAAGGTCACCTTAAGTGGGTCCCAGGTTCATTTCGCCGGGGTTGTTTTTGAGCCGCTATTGACCGATTGCCAAATCTCAGCCCCGCTGATTGCCGGTTTATAACGCGCTGATAAAGCCGGCTTAAGCCGCTTGTGCTCCCCCACCCCAAAAATGTCCCCTGTCCTTCCTGACCCCCTCCCTCCACCACCTCCCACCTCCCATCTCAGCTCACCGCCCGTATCCCCTCCATCCATCCCCGGCTCCCCGGGCAGCCATGTCCCCCACCGGGCAGATAAGGTCCAAGGCTGAAGGTGGCTCCTGTCCCCACCATGGATGCTGTCACCTCCGCAGCCCCGCAGCAAAGGCCAGCGCCAGGCTGGGGGTGTCTGGGCACCCCCTGCTCTCCCACCCCCCCGAGCAGCTCCTGCCCCGGACACTCGCTCCTCCAACAGCTTTCAGAGCAAACATTTACTAAACAAAAAAATTTCCGGGAGGGGGGAAACAAATTAATGAGGGTGAGGAAAGCTTACAGTCTTTGTTTCTGCATTTTTTAGGTGAAACATCTTCATGTTTCATTTTTTTATTATCTTTGATTAGCTAGATTTTAAAAAAAAAAAAAAAGAAAGAAAAAAAGAAAGAAGAAGAAAAAAAACTATTGCAGGCAGTTTTAAAAAGTTTGAGATGAACTAAAATATTTTGTCTAATCTCAGGCAGGGCAAGTTAATCCAAGTCAGTGAAAATTGAATGTCTGAGAGGGAAGGAGGTTGTTTCCCTAAAAAATTAAAAGCTTTCCGTTTCTGGACAGACTAAGTTATATGGGTTTTGCCACTGAAGAAAATAAAAGCAATTTGTTCCTTTTCCAAGTAAAACATATGATTTTCCTCACACCAAAGTCAAAATATTTTTAATTTGTGCTCGTTTTTCCCTTCTCTTTAGAAAAACAAAGCTGGGGCTTTGGGTGGCTGAGTTGAATGTCCTGGGGAAGAAGTGTTACTGCCCCAAAAGATTACGTGGGATATTATGAAGACGTCGTCTTTCAAGTGAGATACAAAACCACGGTGTGAGCTAATTGTAGACAGGAGGATTTCATGGCCGTCTTTTTGCGACAATCAGGGTATCAGCTAGAGGGTTGTAGCCAAATTTCAGCTTCATTCTGCCCACAGAGATTCCAGGCTACATATACAGAGAAATTCTTCATTTTCTATAGCATTGCCTCAAACTGCCTGGTGTTATCCCCGGCATTAGCTACCAACAGCTGCCGGCTGTGATTTTTGTCCATGCCGTATATTTTTGTGCAGGCGTTTTTGTTGAGTTTACAAAAAGATTTGGGGCAAAATCCTGGTCCAAATCAAAATCATTGTTTAAATTTTCGGGAACTCCACTAAAGGCAGGATTTCTCCACATTAGGGATGTAAAGCTGTTAATAGCGGGAGAAAACTCTGCTCAAGGAATTTCCTCACCGGCCATCAACAACTTGTGCTGTTCCGAAATGGGCTCTGAGCACGCTGCAGTTTTCTTGCTATTTATGCCTGATTCGAAGCTATTTCGCAGCTCAGTTTGGTCACTTCTTCTTGCAGGGATTTGAGAGCAAAAGCCATTTTGGTTCATTTCATTAAGCACCTCAATTCAGGGATTTACTTCTAATCCTCGGACAAAAATATCTCTCGGAACTGAGTTTCTCATGCAATGTTTGTGCCCGTAAATTGAAAAAACAAAACAAGACTTGCCAGGAACATCCACTATTATTTTCTTAAATTTTTCTATTTCACGGACTTTTTAGCAGCGTTTCCATCCCTTGCAGCCTGCCTGCGACTGGCCACAGGAGGGATTCAAACTGCACATTTGTTAAAAAATCAGAAAGTAGTTGCTCAAACCTAAATAAAAGTAAGATGAATTTGTCCCCAGCTCAGGAGGGAAAGGGGGAAATGTTATTTTCTTGTTAAGACGATTGTTGTTGTGGTTTTGGCAGATTGAACAGATTCTCCTTACTCTTAAAAAGCAGTATTACGTATAAACACCAGCAATGGGTAAGAAATAGATAAATGATTAATGCTGAGGTGGGTTTGGGCTGCCCCTGGGACACGTCATATCGCAGGATCGCATTTCTCAACACGCAAAATTGAAATCGGGTGATGCTTGGACAGATCCCTCACCAAAAATTAACTTTCCCAGGAGCTCCTTCCTCTTCCGTGAAATAAAAAGGGAGAAATGTCCCCTTTGTCCACCAGGTGGCATGAAGGGAACCCTCCCTGCAAACCGTCTGAAATATTAATGCCTTTAATAATCCCTTCGCCACAAGAGACGGGGAGGGACTGAGGGTCCCACCAGCGCCTGTGCCACTCCCCGGGTGGAAACCGCCTGTCCTGGGAGAGGTGGCAATGGCCGTGAGGGTTTGGGACATTCGTACTTGTCCCTTCCATGCTGTGGCTGGCCGTGTGCGTGGGCTTGCAGGAAAGTGTTTGCTTTGGATGGGCCAGCGGTGGAGGTACTGGAGGTCTTCACCGCTCTACGGGGCACGGGCAAGGTGTTGGGGACAAGGAGGGGATGCTCGTGCTAGGGCACCTGTGGAAAAGGGCTTGTAGAGATAGGAGTAGTGATGGGGTGCGGAGATGGGGGCGGTGATGGGGATGTAGAGACGGGGAGCAGTGATGGGGTGCAGAGATGGGGGCAGTGATGGGGATGTAGAGTTGGGGGCGATGATGGGGTGCAGAGATGGTGGAAGTGATGGGGATGTAGAGATGGGGAGCAGTGATGGGGTGCGGCGATGGAGGCAACAATGGAGTGCAGGGATGGGGACTGTGATGGGGTACAGAGATGGGTGGCAGTGATTGGGGACAGAGATGGGGGTAGTGGTGTGATGCAGAGAGGGGGGCAGTGATGGGTGTGGAGACAGGGGCAATGATAGGTGCAGAAAAGGGGGCAGTGACGGGGGGCAGATATGGGGGTAGTGATGCCTGATTCACTGCTTGGACACATAGAGATGGAACGATGTGCAAAATAAGGAGGGAGCTGTTACAAACAAAGTGTTAGTGGCCAAAGGAGAGGGAATTGTGAAATTTTCCTGGGGACATAGGGCGCTGCTGAGGTTAAACTTGACTGAAGGAGGAAGCTAAGAGAGGCGAGAAGGTTTCTGGGAAGAGTGGGAGACTGCTGGTAGGAAAATACGGATGAAGCATCAAAGGCAGAGAGAGAGAGGAGGATTGGGTGGACTTCCCTGCAAAGAGGGGTGAGGACAGGGGTAAAAAATGCACATCCCAAGCTCGGCCATGGGGGCTGCATGGTGGGGAGCCAGCTGCAGCCAGCTGCTGGGCTGCCCGGCCCCGGCTCGGCTCGGCTCAGCGCAAATCCACAGCCCCAGCCCTCGCCTTGGGCTGAGCCTGGAAGGTTTCAGCAGGGAGACCAGAGGGTTTCTGCATCTTTGGTTGCCTCGGATAGAGGCAGCCGAGTGTGAAACCCCGGTGCAGAGGCAGCAGGAGCACAGCAGTGAGATGCAGAAGAGGCAGAAGCCCAGCAGGGAGGTTTTAGATGCATCTCATCCTTCTGCCGTGGCACAGGCATGAAGTGTGGCACCTGGGACACCCATGAGGAGCACGGCCAGGCTGGATCTGGTGGCCTTAAACCCCTACAGCCATTGTTTTCTGTACAGACCAAGGGGAATTAAATGCTTGTATAAAAAGGGAACATTTTCTACTCCCTACTATAAAGGAAACCAGTCCCTTCAGAGCCCAGAAACAAGCCTGGAGGTAGGAACCCCTCCGTGCTGGGCACCGACAGCAGTTTGAATGGGCCCCTCTGCCTCCCTGATGCATCTTTTCTCCTGCCTGCTCTTCCCTTCTAACCTCAGAGAAGTTTCTGGGCACTGCGACCGGGGCAGCCCACAGTCCCTGCTTCCCATCCCACCCACCGGAGCCCGGCGCTGCACAGGGCGGGCAGACCTTCATCCTCAACTGATGCTCCAGCCAGGGCCTGTGCAGGTGTCTCTGGGCAAGAAGAGCTCAAGGAGGGCATTTCGGGAGCCTGTGGGGTCCCCTTGAGAAATCCCAGGGCAGGGAGGAGGCGCGGGGGGCGAGGGGAGAGCTGAGGGGAGGGCAGGAGAGGCAGCGCGAGGGCAGCCCTGGGATGGGCAGCAGGAGCGTGGGAGCGAAAATGCATTTGGGGATAAAAATAAGCCTGATGTGCACAGAGGAAGCTGGCCCATCACACCTCTCAGGGAAACATCATTCCGGCATTTGCCGGCCCCCTCAGGTGCAACTGAGCCCCCCCTCGCTGCACAAGGGATGCAGGAGAGAAACATCGGGGAGGTGGATGGAGCAAATCAGTAGGAGCCCAGCGATTTCAAAGCCATTTCTGCCACTGTATTAAAATATGTTTATATCTCAGTTCTTTATTGAATATAAGCAGTTTTCTTCTTGTATACATTTGCACATCTTCAGTGCAATCTGCTTTGCATCAGGCATTGATATATCGGTATAGTCTCTGAAATGTTAGTTCTCGGGTAATATAAATAGCGTGCTGATATTAAATCTGCTTTCAAAAATAGTTACACTACAATAAATTTGAAGGGCTTGAAGGTTTTTAATCACCTCTACTTAGTTATTGAGGGATAGGCCAAAAAAGCAATCATTTCACTCAAAGATCTGAAACAGGCACACCAGAAAATTCTTATGCACAATAATTGCTTTCTCTACAAATATTTACGCCGAGGCTAAGAAAATATTTTGGAAATTTACAAATATCTTTCTCTCTTAATTTTTCCGGCATTTTAAACATTGATCCAAAGAAATCTTACTGATGCTGTTGCTCTTTTTTTTTTTTTTTTCCCTCTCCTTTTCTTTTTTATCCATTCCAAGGAATCCTAAAGGACAGAGCTGTGGGGGAGATCGCTGCCGGGGATTAGGCGAGTCCAGCTCTTAGTGCTTTGCTGGACCCCAGCCATCGGCAGCAGCTCCCTCTGTTGCTTTTGCCAGTATTGCAATTTTATGGAAGCCGGAGCTACTTTGGCAGTGGAAGCTGCTCCTCTGATGTTGGGGTTGGGGTTTTTTTATTTGTTTGCTCTCATTAAAGTACTGAAAAACAAAATTCAAGGGAATACAGGTGGGTTGGAGACATGCAAAGGGCTGCGGAGGGGAGGCTGTGCCAGGACAAGGGAGGGAGGGACGGAAAAAGGCAGGATGCTCGGGAGAGGTGCCGTGTCTGCAAGAGAAACCGGGCAAAACACGGTACGAGCCACGGAATGAGGAGTGGGAAAGCAGCGAGCTCTGACAAGGATGGTTTTGTGGCTGCGGCAAAAGGCTAGGGCAGACTTCTTAAATAACCTCCTCCAAGTTGCCTTAGGCCCTGCAAAGATTTAATATATTATTGAACTTAACTCACTTAATAGCCATGTTGGACTCAATGGAGCTATTCATGTGAGTAAAGCGTCGGTCTTAGCAGATCTGCTTCCTAATCTCCAAAGCAGGGAGAGCGCTACCTCGGGAGGCTGCCGGCTGCAATTAATGCAGGGAGGGGGCTGACCCCCGGCATTGCCAGCGTCCCTCTATCAGCGCCAATTAACCAAGCGCAGTGGCACCGATGCCGCAGCGATCCTCACCCCAATCAGCCCCGAGCTGCAACCCAGAACGCTGTTATCTTGACCGTTCAATTTTCTGTGTTTGCTATTTGAAATAAGAAAACGTGCCTTAAATACGCAGTATGTTTAAGCGACAGAAAGGTAAAAAAACATAGTTGCACACTAATAAATTCTGTCGCTATCACCGTTCAACCGTCTAAATTTAAAAGGACGCAAAAAGAGATGGAAAAGGTTGTAGAGAAGGCTAGAAGCTCTTTCAGAAGTAAATTCAAAGTGCCACATTCATTTTATAAAGAAAGTATAACCCTTAATAAAATATAAGTGAGGCAGATAAAAACAATCCGCAAACATAGATCCCAGGTTCCCATTTATGGTAATTGGTTATATTTAAAGTCAATTAATAAAAAGCTTTGGTTTTAATTCAATTAAGTATGAGTCCACCTCTATTTCCCAAGAAGATGAAATCCTTGAAAAATAGCACACATATCTGCACACAAATTGCCTTTTCCCAAAGAGAGCTTCAGCATCTCGAAATATGTCCTGGATGAGAGCGGTTGTATCCAAACTGGGCACAGCTAATTGGTACTCTGGAGAGTTTTTACTCTTGGCATTTGAGAAATAATGAGAATCAAAACCATTAGTAGGCAGGGAAAAAGGGTGATAGAAATGCTGGCCTGCTCTTTTCTGTCCTCTTCAAATTATGTTATCTCTGGGCATAAATTCCCAGTAATTTTCCTTATGAAGTCCAGTAACTCTATTTTAAATTATACACGTTTGACAAACACAGCCCTTCATTGACCAAAGTTTGTAAGAATTGCTCAGGCAGATAACTAGTGTATGGAGATGATAAAAGAAGGAATTGGAGCTAATCTGTTCTTGATAGAACACATCCTTTTTACTACAACGGGCTCACAAAGACATTACACTAAATGGAGCGATGAGAAACGTGAATTNGCTCAGGCAGATAACTAGTGTATGGAGATGATAAAAGAAGGAATTGGAGCTAATCTGTTCTTGATAGAACACATCCTTTTTACTACAACGGGCTCACAAAGACAGTACACTAAATGGAGAGATGAAAAACATGATTTTTTTTTAATTCTTTTTTTTTTTTGTGGTGGCAGGCATTTTACACTTTTTTGCATCTTCATAATAAGAAAAAATCAAATGCACGTGTGAATGTCTTCAGCCTTGGAGATGGGTGGCTGCTTAGTGTCAGGCTGGAAAGCAATCTGGAAGTCAGAGTTGTACTACTGTGGTTATCATCAAAACTAATCAAACGCCGCTATCCGAAAGTGTGAAACCCTTTCAGCAGGCAAATCAAAAAATGCACCATTTCTCAGAACCGAGGCAGACCAAACAAGAAATTACAACCACATGTCTGGAAGCGGCTCCAGCCCCACTCATCTCGGCGAGAAAACTGCGATGCTCCTGAAACACGGGACACCGTCGCTCCTGCCCCGTACACGCAGCCATCCCTCCGGCTCAAGCAGCCTTTCCTCCGGGACCACTAAGTGGATCCCACTAATCCTAATAGAAACAAAACAACATCAAGCAAAGGCCTCGGAGAAAAACATCGGGAAGCACGCTGCAGCAAGGAGAGGAGGCTGGCTTTGCAGCATCCGCACTGACCAAAGCAGAGAGCTCAAGCCGCCGGCTCTTTTTTTCCCTTTTATTTAGAGATTACTTCAAATTTTCAGAAGGATTTTAGGGTTTGGCATTCTGCTGGGAATATGCCTCTTCGCTAACACAGAATAAAAAAATTGTCGCGGACCTAGAAAAATGAAAGGAGGTAGAAAAATTTTGTCTGGTTGTGATTTTTCTGAGGGAGGAATAAGCTGCGCTGCATTACTTGGACAGTTTTCATTGATACAAAGCTTTACATCCCATTCTGTTAACAGGCAACGGAGCCACGTGTACACAAACCGAGAGATGAAAAATTTCCAGGGCACATTCTCAAATTTCTTTAGAAATTCATTAATTCTTAGCGATCTTGCTAACCTTGTATTTCCAACCATCGCCACAAAAGAGAACAACCCTATGTATGTTTTCTGCCTAGATAATAAATAACCTCAGCAAGAGGACCAAGAGAAATATTTCAAATGACTGCAGCTTCACTGCACACCATGAGGTCACGAACGCGAACCAGCAAGACTCAGCTCTTTGCCAGTCTCGTGCAGAATAGCTTAATGAGTTTTTCAAACCTATGGATGAAACCATCGAGTGACCCAGACCTGCAGTGCAGGATGATCTTTAATATCCCTTCCTACCCAAACCATTCTATGAATGATTTTATGTACTGAGAGAGGGGAGTCCTCTCTGCCAACCCCATTTTGCCCTGTGTGAGTGTGTTCTGCTTTTATTTCTATATCTAGAGGCAAACTCAGGAGTAGATTCCGGATCTTTTGCTCTATGGTGGTGAAATCCATGGATGACTATCAAATGCAGGGTGATGCCTTAAGCAAGAGGTGGCTGAAGAGAGGGCAGGAATCCCAGAAGGAATGGCTGATGCCTGGCGCTTTGCTCCGAGCCATATGCCTTATCTCATGGGAATCAGTGTTTTATCTCTTGGGTGGGAAGAGACAAATGGTCATAAGCAATAACAGCAACGAGCAGCACCATCACCTCCATGAAAAAAGTGTCCTTGGCCTCAGCAGCAGCCTGGGGCTGGGTGAGTTAGTTTCAGGTAGGAGAGTCCATCCTACTCAAGGCCAAGCGATTACCATTTCCAACTGCAAACCGTAAGAGAGCTGCGGAGAGCAAACGGAGAGATCTGCAGAAAGTGATGGAGGCGGGGGAAACTCTGCGCAGTTGGCCATTTGGTATGTCCATGAGGAAGGCAGGCTCAGATGCAACGAAATGTCATGAAGAAAAACTTGCTCTAGTGGGAGGTGCCCCTACCCATGGCAGGGGGGGTTGGAACAAAGTTGGAACAAGGATCTTTAAGGCCCCTTCCAAACGATCTTTAAGGTCCTTTCCAACCCAAGCCTTTCGGTGAAAACACCATCACAAGCCATCGGTCACCTGCCTACGCTTCTTCCTAAGGCCAAGCAAGGAGCAGCTGTGGGCACCGCGCTCCAGTATTGGAATTTAAGCAATTCTCCTGGTCACCTTCCATGGATGAACCGTGGCCAGGCCTGGCACCCTCTCTGAAATCCAAATCGGGGAACAGGCAGCAGTGAGCTGCGAGGGAGGGGACGTGGGCTGGGGTGCGGCACCACCCACGGCCCCCAGCGCGGCGGGGTGTCACACGAAACAGCCACATCTGCTTGCGTTTCATCACCGAAATGCTAAAGTTTGACTTTAGCTTGACCTTGCAATTCACAAGCCCCAGAAAAGAAAAAAGAAAAAAAAAAAAAAAAGTAACAGAAAGCAGCGAAAGCAGCTAAAAAGCAAGCAGGAACTAAAACAGGCTGTAACCTCATGGTGCAGGACGAATTAAAACCAAATGAGCTACTTTTCAATATAAGCAGCGTCTGGTGTGATTTTGCTGAGGGTGCTGCAATATTTGAACTATTTCTCTCCATAATACAAAATCCCCCAAATCAATCTGTTTACACCAACGCTGCCTGAACATTTCAGGGCTCATACCTGGAAGCCCTGGGAGAAAAAAAGAAGTGTTAAAAATCCCCTCTGTTGGCAAGATGCGGCTTTTCAAAAGCAAGATTGAGACATACTTGTTTTTCAAACTCCCCCCAGGAAACAGTTGTCTCATGCTAATTAACAGCTATTCCCCGGGACCTGTGACTCAGATCCTCGCTGGAACATCCTGGGTTTGGTCCAGGGGATCTGGCCCACTGGGTATCTCACATGACTTAGGCAAGCAGCTCTTTAAGCCAATATTTGATCAACATTTAATTGCTGCTGCTGTTGCTGGTCCCTGAGAGCCCCCCGATCCTGTCTGTCCCAAGGGTGGCTCCAATGTGCCTTGCTGCTCCCCCCCAGTTTTCGGAAAACACTGCATCCAAGTTCCTCTGCAGACACCAGGCTGTACCGAGGGGCTTGGATTTACCAAACACACCGTGACCACTAACACATTCACCTCCAAGCCACCCCTCCCCTGGGTATTCAAGTCTTTTTTTCCAGCGCATCGCTATTTTGACAAGAGATCATTGAGTGTCATCATGTGTGTCAGTGGCAGGGTAAAAGAGGAGACGCTTTTGGCTGGGCTCCAGTCCCAGCCCTATATGCTTTCCTCGCTGCGTCTGAGCTATGGCTTGGCCCCAGAAAATGCATTGCAGATTCAAAAATGTGGACCAAAAATGAGGCGATGTTTTCACTTCTGTCAGAAAACGCTCGTCAGCTGGTGAGCATGTACTGGGCATGTGTATTTACAAAACCGGAATGGAAAAGTGGTGTCTGACGGCCCCTCTCCTCTACTCTCTGCAGTATCCCAAGGGAACAGGCAGCTATTTTTTGCCCAGCTCCGCTTCGTTAAACTCTCGTGGTAACATTTCATTTCTGGCTCGGGTAGTGTCTGCTATAGGAAACCTATTGATGACTTCCAACAATCCAGTCCTTTCCTAAAGGCAGAGTCAGTGCTACAAATACATTTTCAGGATCTTCTTCTCCCCTTCTCTGAATGTACCCTGCAATCGCCCAGTTTCATCTCTGCTGCTTTCCTTCAAACACGACGTGCCAGCGAAATGTCCCCTAAAGCCACTGGCAGCCCGGCAGAGACACCAGCCCACCAGCCCTCCCACCTCCCACAGTGCCAGTATTTAATACATGAGTGAGCTCCTGGCCCTGGGAATGGGCACGAGAAAACCCAGGATTTCAGCAGGACCAGGATGCCACCTACTGCTCTTTATCTTCATTTTGGGTGCTCCCACATTAAAAGCCAGCGTTAGGAATCCCTTTTTCTAATCCTGAAGAGAAGAGCAGCCCAGGGCTGGGTGTAAGGACATGTTGCTGGGATGTTAAGCCAGAACGGGGCAGAAATTCAGACCAAGGGGAAATACCAGACCCTTTCACATGCTGGTGCCAGTGCTCCTTCTCTTCCCCACTCAAACGTTTGTATGACCCTTTAAAGACTTTTTCCTAGCGCGATCTGACTTTTATTAGAGATGTGGAAGACAGTGGCCACCTGTCATCACAGGGCAGTGGTCAGAGGCTCACAGTGGGCACGATGCTCCGGATCAGCCACCGCATCAGCCCGAGCCATGATCTCGGTCCAGACGAGGTTAATTCTCTCCCCTCTCACCCCACTTGTGCTGCCTGAACTTTTGCCCTGTCCTGCTGAGTCACTTGTATTCAGCTGATGATCTATGTCATCTTTTATGCAAACAAGCATAAATTGGCTAATTAATCCCTGGGGTAACCTCACTGATTTCAGTGGAGCAGCAGCCAAAGGGAAACAGGACTAACATCTTTAATCTACTCTTTGTTCCTGTAGCACAGCCTTTGCCTTGTCCACGAGTCAAAGTAGACCTCTAATTATATGGATTTGGCTCTTAATCTTTTCTGGTCTCGGGAGATTCCAGTTGCTGAAAATTATGGATTTCACTTGGAAACCGATGAGGGTCTGTACAACATCACCAAAACGCCTTGCTGGGAAGGCGGTGACATTTTGGACCTGTGCACCAAAACCAGGGCTGGGGACCGAGGGGCTCAGGATTAACCACCGTGCCACCGGGAAACCTGAATTCCTGCAGCTTGGCTCCCGTCTATCGCCCCTGGCCACGGCACAGCTTGGTTGTGCAAAGTGCCACATTTAGACCTTTCTGCGTCCTCTCAAAAAGGACTTATTGCCCAAACCACCCTTCCAGGACAAGACAGTAGTGCTTTCTGCAACACAGAAGCAGACAGGTGAAAATGGGAAGTGTCACCGTGTATTTAAGTGGCTTCATGTGAAAATACCTGCCTTTTAAATCACAGTCAGAGCCTTCTCCACCACAAGCTTTGCTGCTTTTTCCTTCCCCTCTCCCATAACTTTCTTCACAGCTCTGTGCAGCTGAAGGGCTCGTGACAGTTATTGTCAGAGCCTAAACAATAGATCAGAGCCATGGCCGGGAATCTGAAGGTTTCCTTTTTTTTCAGAGTGAAAAAGACGAGTTGCAGCTGACAGCTGTCCATAAAAATCCTAACGGACAAATCGTATAATATAAACTAAAGAGAGACCAAAAGTACCACTGAAAAAAAAAGAAAAATGAGCTTGTTAGAACAGTCTGTATTACAGCTGTTTCCCTTGACAGTTTTCTGTACCCTAATACGCTCAACAAATTGGCAACCTGTCCTTATATATTTGCATCAGGATTCCCTTAAGGGAAATGTCTATATTATTCTGTTTTGGATAAAGGAAGCAGTTTGATATGACAGGTAGGTCAAGTGTTTCTTTAATAAAGCATATGGGTAGGAAGAAAGAAATAGGCTATTGTCAATGACTTGACAAATAGGTAGATATGCCCCCCTTGAGTATAACCAGGGAAAGCTACTAGATAAATCGCCCTTGTTATTTTGATTTAACCACTTTGTTGCTGAATACATTTTTTCCCAGAGTCCTCAATAAAGGTCATACCAAAGATTTCTTTATAGACTCTGTAGCCTGGTCTTAACTCAGTCTGGAATTTAGTTCTGCAGAACGAGTCTGGACCAAAGTGGTTAAAGAATTTCTGGATCGTGTGAACGTGTGTAATCCTTCTATGTGATACAGGCGGATGCTCACACTGTCACTTCAGCAAAGTTTGTCATCTCAGTTCAGGCAGCATCTGCCCCAGCAACCCACACGGTGCCGCACACCCCCTTCCACTCAAAGGGCCCATGAACATGAACTCCGTCGCAGTGTGGACACGGGGCTGAATTCACCCCTATCCACAGACTTTGCACCCTTTGCACCCACACAAACGGGCTGCAAAACCCAGTGCCACCGATCTGATGGCTGGTGCCCAAATCCAACCTGCCAGGGCTACTTGGGTCACTTCGAGTGAAAACTAGCCCTGGAATGGGAAATTACCCCAGTTCTCCTTAAAGATGCTAGGATTTACCTAAGAAATCCACTTCTGAAGGCTGGGAGGAATTTTTTCCCAAGGTGGACCTGGAGATCCTTCAGCCATGAAGCCACCGCTAGTGAAGTTACGCATGGAAATGGGCAAAAAGCCTCCAAGCCTGTTTGACTGGTGAAGCCACTGGTTCCTGGCGGCACAGGGATATGGGTGCTGCAATAGCCGGATCCAGCACGGTCACAGCATTCCTGGGGACACCCACCCCTCTGTCGGGACACACCACGATGCCCACAGCCCCGGAGCTGTTACAGCTGGTCACGGGCAAACATATGAGCGGTGCTCACAGCCTGGATTAGGTAAATACGTATTTAGGGACCTTTTATAGCAGAGAGCACTCTCCCAATTAATTCTAAAGGCCCCTTCAGAGCTGTTAGGGTCTGTTGTGTAAACACATGGGAATGGATATCTTTTAAGTTCTTCTTCTTTACCCCAAGGATGAAGGTTTCTACAGCTTAATACAAAACCTTTCACTTTGGCTGCAGCCTGGCAGGTAGATTCATATACAAGGACAATTATTTTTTTGGCTGAAATTTGGATAAAAATTCAGATCAAGCTGTTTAAACTATTAAAAGAAAATACTGAGAATATCATCTCTGTGGAGATTCTTGATTTGCTTATCCCTAAGAAAATACCAGATTTTTTTTAAATATTGCATTTCTTGGCCACTCGGTCAGTGTTTCTGGACCTGTGGTTGCCCTCTCTGTGCTCAACCCCTGCCAGGCTGGGGGGGGGTCATTTTACCTGCCCAGCGTATTATGATACATAATTGTTATCTATTAATAATATATTATATTATATAATTATCCTTATATATTATTATTATTATATAGTTATATATTAACTATATTATCACTTATATTATTAGTAGTATTAAGAATAAAAATAAAAACTTAACTTGCATTTCTAGGATTAGATAAATATATATTTAAGGGCTTAAAAAATATCATCTTCTTTGTTATTATTTTACTCTTGCCTTTCTGTTACGTTCAAAGTGATTTTCCAGCTGCAGACCTTTCTGTATGGAAAAAAGCTGTTATTCCCCCAAATCGGCAGTACACACTGCTGCTTTCCTTATCTGCCTGAGGTACATTTTCTCCTATTTATAACTGGCCATTCCTATACTGCTGACCCAAACAAGGAGAGGGCAGGAGCTTCAGATTATCTTTTTTGTTCTTCATATACGTAGAAAGCAGAATTGATGCCTCTGCCTTGGGGAAGTCACTCCTTTTCACCATACATGGTAGCACACAGAGCTTGGCAGCCCGTGTTGTGTTTTCCATATTAAGCCATATACAAGGGTAGCAAACAGGGAGCTGTTGACCATGCCCGTCACAAAAATCAGAGGCGGATGAAAAGCCGTGGTGGGGCTAGACGGTTACGTCTTGCCTTTCCTCTTTTCACAGCAGACCAGAAGATCTGGTCGGTGTTGAAGCCAACAGAAAAACAGCGGCATTATGCAGAGAAGAAGCAACACTGCATGTGTTTTTATCAATTATTATATTAGTTGTTGCTAGTTTTAAAATAAAACTCATGTAAAAGGCAGCAATGCAAAGGTGCATCAGGCTTTTCGAGGAGGCTTTGCATTTTGGAGGCCATGGATTTCCATGCAGCAAGGCTTCTAGAAGCCTTCTTGGAGGCTTTGTGCCATTACGAATCATCGAACTTTAGAATCAACTAGGTTGGAAGGGACCTTTCAGATCACCTAGTCCAACCATCAACCTAACACTGCCAAAACCACCACTAACTCATCTCCCTCAGCATCACGTCTAGCCGCCTTTTAAATACCTCCACCACTTCCCTGGGCAGCCTGTTCGAATGCTTGATAACCCTTTCAGTGTAAAAATTTTTCCTAATATCTAATGTAAACCTCCCCTGACACAACTTCAGGCCATTTCCTCTTGTCCTAAATTCATTGTGACTTTTCATTAATGACATTAAAAATGTCATTGACATTGTCTCTTCTCCCATCGCAACAGCCCGTTACAACTAGGAGCCATGGAAAATACATGGGCTTTCGCAACATAATTTCCTGAGAGAGGAGGAATCAGTGGTGAAGCACAGACATCTCCTCCGAGCGTGACCTGGGCTCCTGGTGGGAGGACAACCCCAGACACAACTACCTAAGATGTCAACGTGTCCCAAGAGNCTCGGTCAGTGTTTCTGGACCTGTGGTTGCCCTCTCTGTGCTCAACCCCTGCCAGGCTGGGGGGGGGTCATTTT
>VXBO01008299.1:278678-329318 GCA_013400135.1 Rhinoptilus africanus | reverse complement strand
TACGAATCATCGAACTTTAGAATCAACTAGGTTGGAAGGGACCTTTCAGATCACCTAGTCCAACCATCAACCTAACACTGCCAAAACCACCACTAACTCATCTCCCTCAGCATCACGTCTAGCCGCCTTTTAAATACCTCCACCACTTCCCTGGGCAGCCTGTTCGAATGCTTGATAACCCTTTCAGTGTAAAAATTTTTCCTAATATCTAATGTAAACCTCCCCTGACACAACTTCAGGCCATTTCCTCTTGTCCTAAATTCACTGGGACTTTTCATTAATGACAACAAAAATGTCATTGACATTGTCTCTTCTCCCATCGCAACAGCCAGTTACAACTAGGAGCCATGGAAAATACATGGGCTTTCGCAACATAATTTCCTGAGAGAGGAGGAATCAGTGGTGAAGCACAGACATCTCCTCCGAGCGTGACCTGGGCTCCTGGTGGGAGGACAACCCCAGACACAACTACCTAAGATGTCAACGTGTCCCAAGAGCTGAGAGGCTACCAAGGTCTCCATCCCTCATGGGCCATCTGGCTCCTGGACTTCGCCTTCCACCTCTACGCTGCTTCACCCACCATTGATCTCCTGGTTTGCTTTTAAACAATGCCCGTACTATTCTTCAGAGAAACAAAAGGCAGCGAAAGAAGCAGAGCCTTGTTTTAGAAATCTTTCTGCAGAGCAAGAACTGAGAATTTGGGCTTCTCGGTAATGGTCCCTGGAGGTTGAAGGCTACAGGCTGGAGTTTGGGAAGAGTCTGGGTCTTTTAATTGATGTTGAAATGTTAAAATAAAAGGAAAAATTCCTACATTCTTTGACGAGGAAACAAAGTGTTTCAGTTAAATGTTTCTTTTTAAGCTCACAGGTGCTTCTGGTGATACTTAAGACATTATTGCATTTGGTGCTCTTGTTTAGTTTCGTTTCCCAAAAACAAGGAATTTTGCTTCACATCACCTTGAGCAATTTGAGTTCCAGTCACTTGGATTTCCTCATTCAGAAGCACAAAGTCAATGTGTTTGACTTGCCCAGCCTACAGGTAAAAAAATGAGAAAGGACCTTGTTTTGAAACGACATATTTTCTTTATTTTTTCCTTTAATGAAAACACTCTCGCTTCATTTGTGTTTTGTAAAATTCTTTCTTTTGACCACTTTTCTTTTCCTTTCCCAATGTATGTTTCAACCTAAACCAAGTTGACATATTCCTCTTAATGTGTTTTTAAAATATGCTTAATGGTGCTGAAAGCTAAGGAAGCTCAAATATAATTCCAAAAGCCTGAGCCCACCAGAAGCCTAATGCAAACATTATTATAAAAACTCTGCGATGGTTAGAGGCTTCAGGGAAACCTAGTTGTTTGTTAACAAAATCAGAAACGTTATCTGTGCAAGGAAAATGTGTTCTGTCGCTTGGCATCTTGGCCGTTCAAATTTTCTTTTTTTCTGCACCCAGAAAATCTGTTTCCAATGTTTCTGCCACAGAGAATATGGAACAGTGGGAGCAGGAGCAGAAGTTGATGCAGGAGCAGGGTTTAATGATTGATATTCAGCTCACATCTCCGGCAGGCACACTCCCTCTCCCCAGATTTCTCCCGAGAAATTGTTTGAATAAAGAACGGCTCCGACACGAAAGGCAAGAGAGAGGAAGAATATTTCTCCAACCCACATGGGACAGGCATGTGAATTGTCCAGCAAACCTTAATCAATAGTCCTTACAATTCCCCGGCAGTTAACCTTTGCCAAACGGAGGAGGACGGTGAGTATTTTGGCAGGCTGTGGAAGGGCGGAGGGTGTGGGGGCTCCCAGACCCCTTTGCCTCCCCACCCTGCTGAGGACAGGCACTTTTAGGGAGTTTTTCACTTGGCCATATCATCCCCCACCCAAGGGACATGTCCCCCGGCACACACTGCAAACACCCCCCTGCCCTGACCCAGGAGGACCAGAGCTTGGCCGGGCTGAGCCTCCGGGAGAGCACTGAAAAGCCTATTTGGAAACAACGGCAAGATTGCTTCAGTCCTTGGTGAAAGAACATCTGTGAAGAGCTGTGTCCGTGGTGGTTTTCAGGAGAAGAGCTCCCTTACTCACCCTGGCACCAGCCCCTGCTGCGCACAGACAAAAATCCAGCTGGGACTCTTTGGTGGTGTCTGGTATTCTGCTCCAGGAGAGCACACAGCTCAAGCTTTGCCTTAAAACATTTGCTGTTTGCTGGGAAGCTACTGCTGTAACTTCCAAAAGAGGCAAAAGCAGAGGTTTCTCTGGATATTTTTCTCTTCCCACCTCAGCAGGGCAGGAGTGTGCTTCGTTTCATCCCCGACCAAAAACCTTCTGGTCACGAATGGACCTTGGGTTTTCATGTAGTGCCATTCCTTTAAGGAAAGGAGAGCCAAAACCAAAATAACCTTCCTGGAGATATGCCGTCAGCACAGAAATAACACAGGACTTCTCTCCCCGCCAGCCACAAAGGAAGGATTTCATTCAACGTCAGCGGGCTCCCTCCTGCATGCCTTGTGGCGAGAAGCACGTGGAAATCCTGACTGTGGTGCCTCTGCCTTTCTTCCATCAGGGGAAACACCGCATTTACCTTTTCCTGCCGGCACGGCACAGAGTAACATCCCATTTTTGTCTGTGTCGCCTTAGGGACTCCTCAAGAAGAACCTGAGCAGAAGCCTGTCTGCCGGGCTGTCCTGCCCCGGGGGGTTTTCCCGGGGAGGAATGGGGTCAAACCGCTTGTGCTGTCCCTGCCCTTGTGACAGCCACAAAACGCCCTCGCACTGACATTGAGCCTTGTTGTGGGTCCCCCACCTCCAAAAGAAACGGGGTCTGAGCTGCGACGGGAGCAGGCAGACCTAATTACAGGATGGGGACCTTTTCAGGAGTATTATTCGGAGGAGCTTGAGGGTACAAAGCAGAAACAGCCTGTGCCGCATCCCCTCCCAACCCTCCCTCGGCCTCCCTGGCTGCTTCCCACACCGGCTCTCGAGAGCTGCTTTGCCGTCAAACTGCATCCAGTCTGGCACAAAATCCCAAATTCCATTGTTTGGAATTTCACATCCAGCTATTTCAGGCCATCCTTCTTATTTTGCTTGTTTTATAAAAATTCAGAACTAACAATTGCGTAAAATCAACTTTTTTCCTTTTTTTTTTTTTTTTGCCTGCACTTCAGCTAGGAAATGATCTTTGTTAGAGAAGATATTCTTTCTCTGGGAAAATGTGCTTAGCTGCGTGAATTCATTCACAAGAATATTCGCTGCTACTGAATTAGCAGCAAAATAAGAAAGGAAAGAAAACCTGAACTCAGTGAACCATGATCAAGTAATCCGAGGAAATCAGCATGTTTCTCTCTAGACAGTTCAGAATACCAAATGCTAAGACACCAGAATCCCACTAAGTACACCTTTCCTCTTTATCTCTGTAAATGTCTAATGGTATTTTCAATTCTCACCACTTTATCCTGAGTCGTCTGTATTTACTGGTGATTTAGAGCTTGGATCAGTTTTTAACCTAACAGTTTAAGCTTTCATTTTTTTTCTTTAACGTGTTTCCAGCTTTCCTGAAAGGCACAGGAGTGCAAAATGTTCAGCCTTCACAGAGGGAATAAAAGAACCCGATAGGAAACATTTCTCAGCCCTAGCTCTAAGCCAAGTTCATGATTTCTGTAAGCTTGGATTAAGCAATACAGATACGTGAAAACACAGAGACTGGAAATGATGTAGAGTAAGCCGTGTATGTGACACACAGGGCCTTGATTTTATTTCTATTCATCCTTTTTATTTTCCATTGCTACTTGTCTGACAACCTCTTTTAAAAGCACTGTTCCAGGTTTCACAGCTTAGCACCTGGCTAGCATCACAGAATCACAGAACAATTTGGGTGGGAAGGGACCTTAAAGCCCCCCCAGTGCCCCCCCCTGCCCTGGGCAGGGACACCTCCCACCAGCCCAGGTTGCTCCAAGCCCCGTCCAACCTGGCCTTGAACCCCTCCAGGGATGGGGCAGCCACAGCTTCTCATCCAAACACAATCTTTCCACCCCCGATTCTGCCTTCACACTGGGTGGATTTGGGAGGACTAAGCGGATGGTGGGTCCTGTGCTGAAGCTCATCTTCACCCACTGCCCTTGGGCACGGAGGGGGATGATCCAGCAGCTCACTGGGACAGAGGTGCCTCTTGGGGCTCTCCAGTAAAAGCCTTTCCCAGTGCTGCCGGACACCATGCACTGCAGCCCAAATAATTAGTGAAAGCCTGATTTAATGCATATATTTGCTTTATTCCTTTATTATAACACAATAAGAAAGGGAGCGGGGGAATTCAGCCGGCAGCCAATGCAGCCATCGCCTGTGAACGCTGTCAGGGCAAGCCCCGGCTGTGCGGCGAAGGAGCCCCTTGTTGGGTCACGCCACAGGGATGGGGCTGATGCTGCCAACTCCTCTACACAAACCCCATGGAAACCCTTCACTCAGCCGTGCTCTGGGCTGGGCAAACATCCCAGGGAGGGGTTGGATGATGCCCGGCCACCTCCAGAGCCACCGGCGAGCAGAGGCGATGCTCCCGTCGGCTCTCGATGTGCCAGTGTCCTTGGCAGCAGGAAGGGTGGATGATCAGAAATAAGTCCCCCATCGGGGAAAGAGGCAAAACACCATAAATCATATTTAGTCTGCTGAAACCTCCAAGTGATAAAACAGTTGAAAAGACTACTTTATTTATAAAACACATATGGAGACTTTAATCAAGCCAGGAATGAGGTCATTTCTGCCAATTAAGTCTCACTCATTCTGCAGTTGGAAGCAATCAAAACAAAGGCAGAATTATCAATGGCGTGTCTATGTGCTGCAGCCCCAGAAAATACCCCTTGTGCTGGGGCTACGGTAAATCACCTCTCACCGTGTGCCGGGGAGGCTGGTGCCCTCAGCCACCCTGGACCTGGGGAGGAAAGCGGGGCTTAGCTTTTTTACCTAATTAATGGGTGGTGTTTTGGACATACGCTATCTATGTCTTATTTTAAAGCAAAAGGCGGTATTGTAACTAAATGGCAAAAGGATAGTGTTAACCCCCATTTGGAACCGGTTTATGTCTGTCTCCACTCCAGTCCCCCCAGCACTTGCTGGAGCTGTCGGAGGGAGTTTTTTGCCCACTGCTATTTTTCCAGGTCAAGGAAGTTGCACTCGTTGCCTCTTGTTGAAATATCCCCATTATGTGTTGTTTGTCCTAGTGGTGACCAAATGGTGAGAACTGCTCTCACGCAAACCAACAAGAGAAGCGCTGTAGATACAAGCATAATGTGCTTTATTTAATGTTAGACACAGAATACCTGCCAGTCAGCATTTAAAAAGGGCATTAATTGATTGGCTTAACGTAATGAGTGATAAAGTGACAGTAACAGGACTTTGAACTCCTATGTAACTTCACACGTAAGACTGAGATTTTGGCCACACATTAACAATCCTCCCAACACCTCTAGAATTATTAAAGTGTTAATTTTAATTAGGAGGAAAGTGAGGCACAGAGAGAGATTTTTTTTCCATGTGGATGTAGCAAGCCCATTTATCCTAAGCAGCTTCTGTGCTGCTTTAATTCAAATCATTCCTCTGCCATTGCAGAAGTGAACAGCGGAGCCAAGAAATCTGCAAAAGGACTTAGGTGCCCAAGCACGAAATGATGATCTTCCAACCTCCCTGACCTTGCAGCAAGCATCTATAAACATCTGTGTTTTCTTCATTAAAGTTCTCCAGACGTCTAAAATTCCCAGAAGTTCCCTGCTCCTCTCTGTGCACTGCAGCTCTGGGCTTATCTCGCACGTAAAGTGTGTCGGCATCTGCAGAGGAGGCTTTTCCACCCATGGGCCCTGCAGCACTCAGCCTGGAGGGCACCCTCGCACGGGAGAGGAGCACCCTGAGCTCCAGCCCCAAACCCAGGTGAAGTTTAGGAGGCGTACACAGAGACACCCGCTTCCTCTGAATGCCTGAAGACCCCCTCCTTCTTCTGCACCGTGTGGGTGCTCCATCACCAGGCGTGATGTCACCAAAGGGTGGTGACACTGGGGAAAGGCTGGACATTGGGGCAGCTCTCGCAGGACCCGGGGTGGGTGCAGGGGAGCACCCACACAGCACCCAGCCTGTGCACCCTCCTCTAGCAGCACCAGCAGCCAGCGGGGGGCCAGGGAGCCCTGCTTGGTGCCGTGCCCTGCGCAGTGCTGCCGTGGCAGGGCCGTGGGTGGCTCCACCCCAGCCCTGGTCTTTCCTTCACCTCTGGAGGCCGGGGACACGTCCCAGCAGGTCGATGTTTTTAACTCTTGGGGAAACGTTGGGGCTGGGTGATGAAAGCTGTTCCTGCGAGGCAGAGCCGTGACCCCGACCGATGTGCCATTCCCGCTCCTGCTGTGCAAATGAATGGCTGTCGAGGAGAGCGCGTCCTTCCTTCTCCACTCATCTGGGCTTTCCTCCTGCTTGGCCTCAGTGTGCCCTCACCGGGCTCAGGATAACATCTCATCCCAGGGCGTTCCCTTGCTGTAGTCTGGCATTTCACCATGGCTCAACATACCATCTCATCCCAGGGCGTTTCCTTGCTGTGGTCCAGCGTTTCACCACGGCTCGTGCAAGCAGGACTGGTCCTTCATAGTGCTTTACACCAGTGAAATGCAGACATAAAGCCAGGCCAGACAACGTGGTAAAGTCAGTAACAGAGGCCTTGCTGTATTTATATTAGATGTGCTGCTTCAATTATACATGGCAGACACAGGGAATCAGCGTGGATGCAGCAAACCGAAGGGAGAGCCTGACACCAAGGGATGAGGACCATGAATCAGCGCATATCCCTCTGGGAGGCTGCACCAAGGAAATCATCTAAAGCATCGGTATCATTCTTTAACCATTGCACACCCCCTCCTTTCCCCATGAGCATCCAAATTTGGTTTTGTGACACAATTTACTGCCCAGATGCCAGACACCTACTTTTCAGGGAGGGGGCATCCCCACAGCCGAGCATCACGAGCCGGGACAGGGAAGGCAGCAGAAACCTTCTCTCTTGCCGACTTTGCTCCGGTGTTTGCTCACCCCGTAGGTTTGCGAACCCTGGGGGAGCAGGAGGGCAGTCCTGGGAGAGAGGTGGCAGAGGCACAAGGTGCCCAGACAAAGGGACTCTGAGCCCAAGGGGACACTGTGCAAGTGCTGTATCTCAGCCCACCTGGTCCCCATCGTTTTGAGATGAATGATCCCATTTGCCTGATAGTTAATCTGCGAGATGCACCGTTGTGTTCATCATTCCCAGTCCCACTGCATCAAGCTGCTGCCATGCATCTATGGAGTGACAACTCTATTTGGCATTTTCCTTCCACTACCAAAGGAGAAACTCAAGACCTTTGATCCAAATTCACAGTTTTCTGAGGACTAATTCAACTGGTTTTGTTACTTCTAGAGTGGGCATTAATTTTAATGGTCCATTTGAATGGACAGAGAGATTTATCACATTCTTGCAAACGGTGGATGCTTGCATCCTCAAAAAGTGACTCTTGATTTATCCTAGTGCACAACTAGTTGGCACTACACCAAAATAGCACCAAACCAGTTCAGCGGGTGACTCGGGTTGTTTCCATTAAGCAGATCGTATCTCCCTGTAAGTAGATTTGTAGCAGAATTGTACACCCGCTTTTCAGAAATGACAACAACTGCAGAGGGTGGAGGACCTGGGCATCGTTAGAGGAGAGGAGAAGGGGATTTAAAAAAAAAATTTAAAATTATGTTAACTCACTGAAAGCAAATTGTTCTCTCGAACCATATCACATTGGTCAAAACATCTGCCAGAAAGGCTGTGTAGGTCCAAGGTGGAAGCTGGTCCCCAGTCAGAGCCATTCCAAGTCCAGGCAGGGACATGTCTCTGCCCATCTGCATTCTACAATGAAAGGAAATACAGGAAGATTAACTGAAACACTAATTCCATTTTAATTAAATGCTTTATATCAACATCTATTTCACTTACCATAGGTAATTTCATATTTCCAGGCACATTTTAAGGCTTACTTAAGCTTCGTTTGTGAGGTGCTTTCATTGATGAACTTACTGATGGATTTACATTGCTTTTTGTTCCATTGTAATCTCAAATCCAGATCAAAGAGACACCCTTAAGTTTATACAGAGCAGTAGCGAAATCAATGAAGCTCATGCTTAACCCAAGTGTTGCATTGCTTTAGGGCACTGGTTCTAGGTCTCTCTTCTGAATTTCACCTTTTTCTGAATTAATGGGGAAACCGAAAGTTTGGGATCGCACTAAGGCTTGCTGTAAAGAATTCCAGCTCAGCCAAAGCTGGTGTCACACCGTGTCACCAGGATCACAAAGAACTGCTTACAGTAAAGCCGATATAAAGTCAAGGGCGGGGAAAAATTAAAAATGGAAGGGGATGGTGCTCAGCAGCAACCCGTGAACTCTGTGTTTATGGGAGATCTCGGAACACCCTTTCCTTTTGCCTACCTGGCAAAACCCCCTGCTGCCTGCTCGTACCCTCCCAGAATGGGCTGATAGAAATTCTGCTGCCAGGCAAAGGAGAGAAGAGTTGGAAAGTCACTCCCATTTATCTTAAATGTTTGAACCAGGTGCACCTACACACAAAAAAAAAAAAAAATCCAAAAGGTTGCTATTCATTACTGTATTACTGCAATTGTTTGTTCTGTAATTAGTGATGATAGGTAAGCAAGCTGGAAGTAAAGCAAATAAGAAGTTAGTAAATGGAGCAGCATTCCAAGTGGGCAGAAATGCAACAAAATGAGACCTGGAAATGACACTGTGAGGGTAGGCTAATCTCTGCTCAGTTTTTATTTCATTAGCACCTGACTTTCAGACAGAGGGCTTTCTGCCCAAGCGTAAAACAAGGGGATGGAGCTCCAAAACCCAGCTCCGGGCTCAGGTGCGCAGCAAAGCGCACCAGGGCAGTTGCGGGGCATCACTCAGCAGGTTCTCAGTTGATGGATTAAAACAAGAGAGAGATCTTACCCCGAGTCACATGGCCAAGGGAAAGCAGAGCAGTTTCCACCGACTGTCATGCCCAGAGATAGCGCTGGCATGGCTGAAGCCCTTGAAACAGATTTGCTGTTTGAAGAGGGGGAAGGGTTTCCCGGGGGCAGTTTTCGCTGAGAGACTGAAGGATTTTCAAGCAAATAGATCGGTTTAAAAGCCCATTTCCACTGCAGATTGCCTAATGTTTGAAAGCCTAAAACTTCAGATACGTAGAGGGTTCTCTGACATTTTACAAGGCAAAAGAGTAAGAAAAGGGGAAGATACAGCTTGGCTGCATTTAGGAAAATATTATCTAGCAGGGGGAACTGTGGCTGAAGCCTGTACTCCTACTTCCACCTGGATGGTGGCTCCTTGCTGGAGGTTGAAAGCAAACCATCCCCACCTCTCACCCTGCTTGTGGCAGCCCAGCTCTCACCTCTCCAGGGGACCAGGAGCTGTCAATGGACCAACAGCTAGAATGGAGATGAACGCTGGAAGAATTTTCTTCCCTAAACCAAGACCAAAACACGCTCTGGGATTTTGAAAGCACCACGTTGCTCGTGCTGCCAGGCCACCAGGTAATCACACCACGGCACCACGCCAAGGCCTTCCTTTGGGCTACCGCATTCTCTTTTCACATCATTCTCAACCATATTGCACATTTTGAGGGTGAGGAGACGCAGGTCGGCTGTCAAAATTTTTTAGGCGCTGAAAGATGCAGAGAGGTACTTGGAGGATTTGAAGACAGTCTGGAAGAGGGACTTTCACAAACATCGATTTCCTATCAATTTTAGCTACATCCCAAACATACATACCCCATTACCTAGAACGCACTTCAATAGATGGCAGGTTTCTAACAGAGATTTTTAAAATCTCCATATCTTATCTTCATCCTGAAGTACTTAAACAACTTCACACCTAGTCAACTCAGGCCCTGAGGCTTCTCAAGGGCGAGGGCTGCACCCTGATTCCTCATCGCTGCTCGGAGCTGAACAATGGAGAGGTTCAGCCCATGGAGAAACCTGCGTTGGGCAACCGTCCCACCCCACGGAGGTCACGGCAGTTGCACGCCTCCGCCACCCTTGGACCTTGGAAGAATGCACAGTGCTCTGATCAGCACAGGACACAGGAACACTCACTGGAAACAGGAGTTTTCACAGGCTTTAGCTTTCTTTCCCTTTTATTCTTGTCCCCAGCAAGGCACAGTCTCCAGTGGGCTCCAGCACCCAACCTGACAGTGACAACTATTCTGGAGTTCAACTACTTGCTTTGTTAGGGCTTGAAGAGGAGTTTCTCCTTGGTAATTACTCATAGCAAAAACAATCTCTGCAGACTCAGCTTTGTCAGTGACAGTCCTGAAGGGTTGTCAGCCCCTCCTAGGTCAGCTGGTGCACAAAGCATCATAACACACGATACAATATGCCATTTAAAAAAAAAAAAAAACCAAAACACCAACATCCAAGGCCCTGGCTCTATTACGGAGACCTTGTAATTAAATAACTTCAAATGAGCGGCCTAGGAATATCATACAAAGACCTGAAAAGAGCCCAACAAAGTGATAAGATCACTTATTAGTGCCAAACTTTTGATTTAATTATATATTCCTGGAGCCCTGTTCTCAAGGGAACTGCTTACACAACCACATGGTGAAACAAAAGAAGGGATTAAAACCTGTGGGAGAGAAGCTGGAGAATTTGCTGCCGATTCACAAAGAAAAGTCTCCTCACATCTGACCGAGGAGAACTCCAAGATTAAAGGACCATGGAGGCTAAAAGAAAAGGATTTTCTTCATTTTTAATGATAGGGAAGTAATAAAATACTCATTATCAACCTGAAATAGAGTCTGACACAGCACCTCTCTCACTAAAGGAGTTAATATTCACACCGGGGACAGGGTGCACCCAAGGGACAGTGGCCCCTTGAATCGACATCTCTCAACTGGGCTTTTAGTTTTAGGTGAGGCCCTTCAGAGTTTATCTGTCTCCACACTTTGCTTTATCCTAAATGCCAGATTCAAGCTGGCTGGACACTGAAGGCTGGGCTAGAACCCGCTCAGCTCACGGGAGGGTGATGCAAAGGAGAAAAATGCTTTACTCCATATTTTGGGACCAGACCTTTGGGCTGTTGACAATGTCTGAGTTGAGGAGTACCCACCTCGGCTGTCACCTCTGTGGAGCGGAGCCACCTCCACTCCATCTGCCAGTGACAAAGCCCGTAATTGAGCAGTTAAATGTGATTAACATCTCACTCCTGCCCACACACTGAGGCTGTTTCAAAACCTTTTCATTTTGTCCTTGTGACATTTCTCTGATTCTTCTCTTCCTTCTGTTAGCATAGCCCAAAGTCCTGTTCGGGCCATATCTTTTGCCATCTTCCTAGTGGCAAACCTAAGTGACTTGGCTGTTCTCATACCCATGTCTTCCTGACTGATGGCACTTCCTAACCAGTGCTGGCTCCCACTGGTGGCATTGCCATTGTTCCTACAGTAGTGTCCTCTTGGGTGAACGCTGGTTTCTCACCTTGGTCTTCATGGGACTTGTTCCCTATGAAGCCCTCAGAGAGGTCTTCAAACAGACCCTTAAAAATCACCGTCTCCAAATTCGTGTATCTACACAGATTCAACAAAACCTTGTGTATTCTCTTCCAACAAGCTGCACCAGGCTCCCATCCTGTTGTGTTGCTGCAACCTACAGCCACAGCAGAGACAGATCCAGAAAGGCCTTTCTCTTCCTTTTCCCTCTGCTTTGCCCAGTTCCAACAGGGACAACAGCACAAAATGTGGTCCCCTCACTGGCCAACTACCTGGTAAAAACCGCCAGCTCCAAGAGCTTTAACAAAACTGTGGAAGCTCTCTGTAGGGGTGCCAGTCACAGAGACACCTCCAGCAAGTTGGCCAGCCTTCCCATAGGATGACAGGAGTGCCTCAAGCACTCAGCAGGCTGCCCCTGATGACCATCAGAAGTGGATGAAAAGTGGCAGGGATGCAACAGCCAGCCTGGAAACAGCAAAGATCTCATCAGTGTTATCTTTTTTGGAGCCTATCTGGTTTTGCCTTTCCTCAGCAGCCTGCAACGCTGAAGCTCCCAGTTCGCAGAGGGGTTGGCTCAGACAGTGTCTGCTGCCCTCAGGAGCTGGTCCACAACACGACTGCAGACAACCCGCGGCTCCTCATGCCGGCAGCAGCCAACTGGGAGCCAGCAGGCAGGATTCAGACCAGGGAAGCTGCAATCCTGCAATACAGTAAAATGTTGTGCACTTAAAAGCCAAGGGCTTATTTACCTCCAGGCTCCCCATTCACAAAGCAGCAAGACACTCAACAGGTTTTCTCCCAAACTTTGGTAGGTCCTAAAGGTGAAGAGGCTCATTACAAGGAGGTTTAGCTGGCAATCAATCATTCTTAAGAACCAAGGACTTAATAGCTCTTAAAGATCAGATCACAGCTCCAGAGCCTGCATACGCTGTCTGGAGGAGACGCTGGCAAGGGGAGCTGAGCATCCCACAGCACGGTCTAGTCGCTCCCCCCTTCCCAGGGCAAAGGTGTCCCCCGGCACTGCAGAGATGATTCTCTGCCTGTCCAAGATAATCCTATTCAAAGCAATCATCTGTTAAATAACTGGAGAGAGGCCAGCCCACACACTGCAGATCCGAACCTGAATGTTCTCACAACCTGAGGAAGGAGCTCGGGATCAGGAAACGTTTTGGAAAAAAAAAAAAAAAAAAAGAAATATCACACGAGAACTGAGAAAAACACTGAACTGCTCTCAAAAGGCAGTTGCCAAGCTACTGTTTATTCAAGAGATGCATGGGTGTTTTACAGAAATGCCATTTTTCTGGGGGGCAGACCCCCCTCCCTGCAGAGCAGCCAAGCGCAGGCCATAGAGCCGAGCCCCATGTGGTACACGGGCACTGTGCTCCCATCCCTCCTCTGCCAGGGTGGAGGCAACGTGTGCCTGCCCGGCTGGGTACCACAAGGCTGGGGAAAGCTGCCATGGTCCATCCCCAGGGAGCTCAGCACAGCCTTGTCCCCTACTCTGAGCCCTCCACCCACCCGTGCTTGCTACGGCCAGGATTTGGGCCAAAGGTTCCCAGCAAGGACCCCAGTGTGGACTAATCCTGGAAATATCCCCCCAACACACCCATCTACGAGTAACCTTTTGGGCAGTTGTTTGGATATTTAAAGGAAAAAATTCTGTGTTATGACAAACAGACAGTTTTCTCCATTTATTAAATGCTCATAATTTGTTTTAATGGTTTCTCTAAACAAGTAGACTTTTTTCTCAGCTCTTTGAGCTTTTAAATGACACAACTGTTATGTTAAAAGGGAAAAGGGTGATGATTTACATTTGGAGCGGGGCGGGGGCGGCTGGGAGGCAGAGGGACAGCTGCAACCCATCGGACGTGGCTCTCCTCCGCACAGCTATTTTGTTTGTGCCGTTTCGGCAGCTCGGGTCTGTCGGTGCCCTTGACGCTGGCTGCGGGCTCAGCTGACAGCACACTGGTGGCGGGTGCTCCTCCGTGCCCCGTGGGGTGTGCTGGGATGGATCCTGACCTCCCCAGGGCTGCAGCCAGACCGAGTCATGCGTCACTGCATGAAACCCCGGGAAGATGGGAAATGGTCCCTAAAACCTGAGTGAGCTTCTGCGGACCATAACCAAGCCAGCATCCTTGGCTAATGCCAACATCTACCCGCGGCTGGGGTGATTCAGTGTGAAAATCACACACTCCCTATTTTATTTTCAACTTACAGTTAATATCAAGAAGTAGTTGGCATGCTTGGCTTCCTGCATAGGTACCATGGCTAATGGAGATATTATGGAAATCAATGAATTATACAAAATAGCATTAACTGTACTTGTGATGGACGTTGTAGATACTGCTAGATCAGCTTCAAGTGGCAAACCAGATGAACAAGCTCCACTTGCTTTTCCTTTGTGTATAAAATTCGTCTCTTCACAAAAGGCCTCCCAGCCACCGGTGCCAGCTGGAGAGCATTTTTCACTCACCTGTCTCCCTCCTCTTAACCTCTGCTCCTCCTGCCTCTGGAGATCGCTCGTCTCTCTGCGGCAAAAGCCACAAGAGGAGATGGAACAAGTTTGGGTGTGCAAACCCCAGGAAAGATTTTTTTTTTTTTAAGGAAACATCTTTGGATAGCAAGCACCTGACTCAGGATTTTTGAAAGCCGTAGAGCGGGTTGGGTTATCTGATCACCCACAGGTATTTGGGTGGCATCGGCTGTGATTATTTCCTTCATATGTACATAATCTGCAGGAAGCATGTAACTATGCAGCCAGGGGATGGATTACAAAGAATATACATGAAAGAAACAACATGTCATACTCATTTACAGAGCAGCAAATAGGAACTTCCGCGTCTCCCAAGAGTTATAAAAATCGATGCCAGCTTGAAGCTCCAGATGATAAAGCAAAGGATGCACAGACCCACTTGAGAGCTGATCGCCCTGCTCCTTGTTTTCCTTTTTCTCCTTCTGCCTCTGGTTGTTGTTTCTCAAAACTTTAAAATGTTTGTACAAACTTCCATCTTGGAAGCCAGGCAGAATAAACAAGAATATACATGAGCTGCAAGAAAAGCCAGCAGACGGGAAAGAGGTTTCTTTTTTTTCAGCTTATGGGCGTAACCATTGTGGCTATTGAAAATATGCACAAAAATAGCTATAAACCACACACAGCAGTCATTAAAAATTTCCACCTATCCCTACCAGCAACTCAGGTATCTATTCAACATAATCCCAAGAAAAAGTGACACTGAACCCTTACAAAACATTCAGGAAGCCAATTAGCCTGGATTCAGAGGAGTGAGCATTTTACACAGCCGAAGGTCAGCCTCAAAATCTATCAGGGATTGAAACAAATTGGTGAGTCATCCCCAAAATCCCGTCCTAATTTATCATCTGCCTTGGAGTACAACAGAGAAGACGTTCCATCAGGGAAGAGTTCCCAGATCCTTAAAGGTAGATCCCATATGAAAATGAAGACCTGGAGCTCAATGAGGGCTGCCTTAGTCTCGAGAGAGTGAAGATTGGCTGAACAGCAAGACTTCAGGGGTTTTTGAAAATAAAAACACAACAAAACTCTAGCTTCAGTCATGGGTCCTGTTCCAAATCCAGGCAAAACTAAAATCTTTCCCTGTGAGGAAAGAATGATGCGCTAGGAGAACTTCTGCTTCATACAGAGATTCTCCAGCCCAACGCTACGATACCAGGCGATACTTGTGTTTATTACTCAGGCCACACAGAGCAAGTCTATGAACCTGGAGGTTTGGCAGAGAAGGGAAGTGCCATCCCTGTCAGGCTGTTTGGCTTTCTGGGCTTTGTATGCTTTGGAAGAGATGTTACTCTGGTCCCAAGAGATCTTTCTCACTGCAAGCTGCATAAAAAATAATAAATTTATTAAAAAAAAAAACAACAACAACAACAACAAAACAACCAAACAAAAACTTCCTGGTTGAACTGATTGCTGTGTTCCAAATTTTAAAATATCCTCATCAAAACCCATCCCTAACCAGTTGTAGGGGTTTTACAGACCATATACAGAAGTGCAGCCTCCGCAGGTTGCTTCCAGAGATGGACCTCCAGCCACACTGGGGATCTGCTGTTAGGTTTACAATTGGACTCGATGATCTTAAAGATCTTTTCCAACCTAAATGATTCGATGATTTCCAGCATACCAACTCAACCTGGAGAGAGCACTCACATGACTGAGAGACACAACCAAAACCAATAATTACCTCCCTTGCCAGCATCTATTTGGACAAAGCAAACACCATTATCCCAATCCAAAATATTGTGGGTAATTTTGGCCCTACTGATCAGTGGAAATGTTAGCCTTGGTTTCAACAGGGACAGGTTTTTACCCATCTTACACAATCCAATTGCTTCATACCCAACCTTCCACCCACTCACAGATCCAGATGGTCCTGAATGTCCCTGCTAAATTTTTTACAATGAGGGTGGTGAAACACTGGCCCAGGTTGCCTGGAGAGGTGGAAGATGCCCCCTCCCTGGAAACATTCAAGGTCAGATTAGATGGGTCTCCGAACAACCTGATCTAATTGAAGATGTCCCTGCTCATTGTGGGAGGGTTGTCCTAGATGACCTTTTAAGGTCCCTTCCAACCCAAACTATTCTACGATTCTATGAAAATTCAACTCTTTCCCTAGCTAGATTAAACCCAGTTTATAGTAGTCCTTTTTATAGAAAATCTGTTAGACCAACTTTCAGTAGCTTATAAACAAACCAAAGCAAAGATGCTCAGCACTGCTCAGAAAAGAAAGAGTCCTTTATAATACTACAGGCGCCTATCAGTAGTTAAACTGGAATCAAAGCTAATCCCTGGATTTCTAGACTCACACGGCTATTAGGGTAGACATTAAAGTTTAATAGAGCAGGCTGTATGTGTTACAGCTGGAGTGACAGGCCAAGGATTAGCATTTCAAATTATGAGTTGTGATTGCATCCAGTTTTGAATTTCCTGTAAATTGTGAGATAGCAAGAGAGATAACAGCTTTGCAATGGGAAAGCCAAAATCAATGTGTGGACAAGAAAATCGTATTTTAGCCAGCAGCCAAGGCAGGGACATATAGATTACCAGTGTCTTGGAAGTTAAATCAAGTGTACTTTGCAGTTAAATTGTTTGTAGAGGCATATTCCCAGAATGTCCGTTTTTGCAGAAACAAGAGATACTATTTCAAGAGAACCAGCCTGGGATATGGGATACCATTAGTCCTAGCTCTGCTGCTGTCTCACATGGGCTTAGGGACGTGTCATTTTAGGATGCAGGTTCCCAAGGGACTGCCAGGAATTCTGTGTCCCGGTCACACGGGCTGCAAGTGGAACTCCCCAAGATTGCCTGAAAACCTGAAACTTCAATAAGATACCTCTGAAAACGAGAAAAATATTTCCATGTTGCCTGTGTGCAATGTATGGCTTATGCTACAACTGATACCTGGGCTCGTTATTTCCAAATTGAGAACATTTCCCTTCTAAAGCAAATAACGAGTGTTTAATAATAAACTAGTAATTGCACAAACAAATAAAAATTAATCAATACAGCAGACCTCCGAGTCAACAATTGTTCCTTCCTCTGTGTTTGGACAATACCTGGCACAATGGGATTCCAGACCTAATTATGGCCTTGGGGCGTAATAGCAAGGGCAGTAAAACCAGCCATGCCTTCTTGCAGCAATCATCCCATTCCGAGCCCCACTTTTCTTTCCAAAATTTCAGAAAAATAATAATAATAATAATAAAGGCGAGGATCTAAATTTATTTCCTGCTAAGAAAATGTTGCATGACTTTCGGCTGGCTCATGCCTCCCCTTTGAAGAGCCTCGCAGAGAAACTCTCTATTCTGGTCACAGGGATAGATAAAAAATCCAGCAGTGGAAGATTCAGGTTGAAAACCCAAATTAATCTGTCGCGCCATTGCTCTGCCTTCCTGAGCTTTCAGCTGGTACCTGCTAGATGGGATGCAAATGCTTCAGATTTTTTGCCTGGCTTCACTCAGTTCTTGAACTGGATTTCAAAAATGGCATTAGTTGTGTCGTTAATCGTCTTTGTGATAATGGCACCTCTTTAGCTTGTTAGTTAACGCTCCCCTAATCCTGGCAACAGGTCAGCTCAGTAAATGGGCAGGGAAGAAGGCAGAGGCTTCATCTAGCAGAAATCAGCTTCATCCCCTTCCCATCTCCCCAAGCCCAGGCTTAGCTTTTCGAAGTGCTAAAAAATTGGGACCAAAACCCTGCATGATCAAAAGTCGTTGTTCATGCAAAATTGTGCAGGCAGATTTTAGAGTAAGTCTGAAAAAAAAATATTCACAGCACTTACAGACACCAGAGCCTAAAAACCAGGAATCATAAATTTGCTTTCAAGCAAGTGGAGGCCCACTGGCTGCTGCAACTAACACCTCCAGCTTCTTTTAGGTCAAGCACATCTACGTTCATTCCACACTTTCGAAAACCACTCCGTTTGCAAAGCTGACTCAGTATTTATTAGGATAACCCGGGTGAGACAGCCAAACTCAGCATTTTTGGACCAATTTGTCTGCTCTGTGATCAAAGATGTTTAGATGTCATTATGACTTTGGAACTTTATTATCTTTGGGACTAGATGAGAAATGCCACAGATGCCAAGTTGCTGGATGATTTAATGGTTAAATTCTTTTTTTTTTTTTTTCATCTCCACCCATTCCACAAGATTTTTGGATTCTCTCCAAGCTGAGTTCATTCCAAAGTGTTTCCTCGTTTTAGTTCTGTCCTTCTGCAGAGGACTGCACATCCCAAAACCATAACAGAGGATTTGGCAAATATCACTCTCCTTGTTTAACATACTTCCAGAAACTATAGGCTGGTTCTGACTACACACAGTGTGTTTATGCAAACATATTTTATAGAGGGACTTGAAAACATTAATGTATTTTCCCTTTGTCAGTCCTGTATTTTCCAGTGCCTTTCTGGACTGATTTTATATTTTTTAAACCAGAAAAAAAAAAATTAAAAAAAAAATATAAATGATCTGGTTTTCTCTTTTTTCCCCACAGGGGAAAAAAAAAAAGGTTGTATATGGCTAATATGCTCTCGTCAAATTGAATGACCACAAGAGTTACCCATTACCTGATGAATTAGTTGGCTGGAAAGCAGTCCTGATCCCTTACACTGCACCAGAACGGAGGGGCTTCTCTCTTCCCATCAGCTATCAGCAGGTTTGAGATGATACCACACAGTATTTTGTAAAAGAAAGAAAAAAAAAAAAAACCACATCACACTATATAAAGCTATTTTTGCTTTGGAACTTTTATTGGCCCGTAAAATATTTTTACATTTATTACACTTTTAATGAGAACTCCTAGAATCAAGGCTGGTGTAAATAATGAAAACAACACTAGTAAATGTCCCCATAAACCTCGCACCAACCCTTTGATGCTAATTTGCAGGCCTGGCGTTCCTGCCCTCCTCCCCACCGCCTTCTGCAGCGGGGGCAGTGGCCCGCCTCAAAATGCAAGATATCTGACAGGAAACGCATCCCGCAGGTTTGCTGCTCCCCGACCCGCTGCTGCCGGGGTCTGGGAGAGGAGAACGTCCCAGGATCAGCGGGGAGCAACGCTGCCATCCCAGCACCCCCTGGCTGCGTCAGCCGCAGCATCACTCCATCCCAGGTGGCTCTGGGCATGCTGGAAAGTTGCATGTCGCTCACTGAGTCATTTAATTAAGCTCATTAGACAAGTCAGAAACTCTTGGAAGCATCTTTGCAATTCACAGAGGCTCGGCAGCAGACTACTGCCTTTACAAATCCCAATATTTCTGGCTTAGGTGAACTTCGCCCCGGCGCCCAAGCACAGCACAGGTATGGGATGCGATGGGATTGGTCCCAGTTCTCGCCCTCCCTCAGACACTCCAGTTTCTTTATGCCGAAGACACCACCATCCACCCGCTCAAGGGTCCATTTCTGTAGCAAAATTCAAGCTTCGAGTTAGTGCACGTGCAAAATGCAAAAGGGGGTTGTTCTGCACCTCCTTCCATCTCCAGCTGCAGGCATTCCTCCAAGCACCTGTACATCAGCTGAATGCCACCACGCTCCAAGATCCTGATGACACAGGACAGAACCAGAGCACAGACAAATAATGGATTGAGCCCAGAAAACACTTTGAATTACCAGGATACAGGACTAGACCCTGAACCAGTTTCAAGTCCTGTGCTCAAACCCCTAGACCATATTATCTCCTTTATTCTCCCCTGGAAGCCTGACCACAACATTGCTGTATTTTAGTAATTCCAACAGCAAAATGCCCAAGAAGCGTCTCAAACGCTGCTGATGAAACGCAGAGCGGCGTTACGTGGCAGCACATGATACACGGCGTGTTGCTGCACTCGGGGCAGGAGCGTGGGCTGCATCGCTGCCGAGAGCTTTTTATGATTTGTTTCCTGCCTCCTGCATTTTTCCGGCTGGGTTTGACACTGCGCTTGTGGACCTTCCCTTCGGCACCTCCCACTAACTACACACGGACTAAATTTTGCCCCACGGACTATATTTTGCCCCACAGACTAAATTTTGCCACACGGACTAATGGCTTCAAACAAAGAAACCTCTGGGTTCTGTGTCCCTTTTCCCACCATGGGACATCCTTCCTGAAGCCATGAAGAAATCCAGGGTTGCCTCAGCTTATTTCTTCAGCTCCGGCTCCCGGCTCCCAGGCTGTCTCTGCGGGCAGATGGTTGGAAATGGCTGGCTACAGGCAACTGTGACTCAAATTCCAGTCGCTACCAGAACTATCATTTCTGTGCGCTATCAGTTACGAACAGCACATTGGTTTTTCCTTTGCTATTTAATCCTCTCGATTCCAGGGCCAGATCCCATAAAAATTCCTTCCAGTATCTACATCACAGAAACTCACCCAAACCTTAACAAATCCCTTTTTGCAGGGCTTACCAGCCCTGCCTGCCGCGGAAGGCTGTGCTCGCTCCAGGTTGGGTCAGTATATTTTGCCTTCCCGACTTTCCTATGACATTTCAATTGGAGTTGCGGCTCCTTAATTCCCATCCCAAAATACCATGTTGCAATACAACGCTCTTCTCATGAAAATCGATGCGTCTCACTGAGAGTCCACCGGATTTCACTAGGAAGTGAAAATAAATAGCTTTGGATCAGATTAATTTCGTATTTCAGCTTTTCTTCAGGGAGCCTCCTGGGCAGGAACGAACCCTTCAACAATCAGGTCTCAGCTGGAACTAATGACTATTCATTCATGAACTTTGCAAAATGTCGTGAGATAAAGGAAATAGTGTAAAAAGCTCTGATAATGCATCATGACATGTCATAGTATGTGATGTTAATGACCTAGATCTGAAAAACACAAAACCCACAAGGAGGAGTTTGAAGTATTCAGCTGTTGAATATGGTATTTGACACCCTCAGTGGGGTGAAGGAAAAAGAGAAAGACCATCAGTGTCGGTGAGGATGACACAGGGCATAAGATGAGCAATGTGCAGCACTGTTAACATTCCCCACATGCAAACTGACGATGCCAATGTGCTCCCAGGAGCTCTGCCCTCACAAAACATTTCATTGATGCTCTTCATCATACGGACACCAAACCCAAAGCTGTCACCCTCACAACAGGGGACAGCAACCTCCTTCTACCAAGTTAAAAACCCCTGCACTTTTTTTTTTTTTTTTGTAGTGCAAAAATACCCTTTGGTATCGTTTTCCCGAACTTCGATCATCATTAAAGCAGCATTCCCACAAACCAAGACATTAGGCATTGCAAAATGCAAACAGGTTTCACGTTGCCTGGCCCAAACCCAGCCGGAGCGGGCCAGGGGCGAGGAGAGAGCCTTTCCCTCACCAGATGTGTCCAATAAGGGGCAATGTAAAACTCAGCCTTGGTGGGATCCGGCTTTACCCTTAAGCAGTGGCAACGTCAAGCATTGCGCTCAACTTCTAGGATGGGAATGCCGCTGCTCTTGCCACATAAATCAAACCCGGCTGAGAGATCAAATACTTCAGCAGAACCAGATGGCTGCATATGGGGCAGATAATGCAAGTGTTAAATGTGCATGCGGTCCTTCTGCCTCTCTTCCAGGAGCGGAGACGGAGGAAGGACCATTTCTTCCCGTGGCCTCCCCCAGTTTGTGCTGTCTGTGGGGATGGGAAGGCTGCCACGGGGGGAAAATTGCACGCGACAATTAACTAGGTGAGGGCTTGCGGCGCGAGCATGGAGGGATGCACATCGCACACTCAGGACCTGTGAATATCTGCATCAACAGCCCAGAAATGGCCTTTCCTTGCATGTTTCCAGAAGGAAAAATACTCAGGAAAAACACCGGCACTGGATCCCGCAGCACCTCTCTTGCCGTGGTGATTTTAAGGAGTCTCTGGCTAATCCTCCAGGTTATGTGAGACTGGGCAAAAGCTGGTATCTTCAGGGTCATGCAGGTTCCTAATTCCCGGGGTTGGTCTCTATCTCCTAGAGTCGGGGCATCTGTCCTGATGATGTATAAGATAGGAGCTGTGATATGGTGGGATGTGGGAAGCTAATTATTATAAAAGCAATAAATAGCAACAAGAGAAGTCAGGTAACCTAAGCAGGCAAACCAGCCAGTCATTTTTAGGCGGCAGACTGATTGTATGACGTTTCCTCTGCCTGGCAAGGACTTTGGCACGCCAGTGGTACCAAGGGAGGTATAATCAGCTCGAGAGACCTGTCTGTACTCTGCGCCCAGTGTGCCCAGTGCTGTGCCACCCCTGTCCCCTCATGGTGTGGATGGGGTGGGTGCTCACCATGGGTCACACACTCTAAAAAATAAAAACGCATATGAGAGTATGACACCAAGACACGTAGACCTGTTCCTCCCTTCCCTGAATGTTTCTTTTTTTTTTGCTTCTGATCCATAGAAAGGAACAAGTGAGGGCTTGCTGCTGACATGGTGATGGATCGCTTCGGGCAGCAGTGGCTGCGAGGGATGAGTGACAACCTCCCAGGACAGAGAGCTGATGGCAAACTGCCCAATTTGCCAAGCTCCTCTGCTGAAGAGGTGGAGCTGCAGCATGCAGCGTGGAGAAGAGAAGGCTCTGAGGAGACCTTATAGTGGCCTTCCAGTACCTAAAGGTGCCCACGGAAAGGATGGGGAAGGACTCTGGATCAGGGAGTATTATGGCAGGACACAGGTAAGGGCCTCAAATTGAAGGAGGGTAGATTTAGGTTGGATATCAGGAGGAAATTCTTTACAGTAAGGGTGGTGAGGCACTGGAACAAGTTGCCCAGAGAAGCTGTGGCTGCCCCATCCCTGGAGGGGTTCAAGGCCAGGCTGGATGAGGCTTTGAGCAGCCTGGTCTGGCAGGAGGTGTCCCTGCCCAGGGCAGGGGGGGTGGAACTAGATGATCTTTAAGGTCCCTTCCAACCCAAACTGTTCTGTGATTCTGTGACCACTTAGGAGCAGTTTGATTTTAGTGGTCTCAAGCCACAGGAAAAGCATTTTTTGGGAAATGCATGACCTATGGAGACCTTCTCCATCTATACCTCTGCTCAGAGCAACCATCGACAGGGACACAGGGGCATCGCACAGTGTGACCTTGTAAGAGGGAGGCAATGAGGTGGCTGCCATAAGCAATGGTTGTTCTCTCAAAGATGGTCTGCAGGAGCTCGCACTCCTTTGTGGTGGCTTTAAAGCACTGCTGGCATCTAATTCATTGTGTACTAAACACTGTCCTGCCTTTTTTTAAAATAAATATTAGCATCATCCTTAAGGAACAGGCAAGTATTCACAGAAAGCGTGGGGATGGCATTGATTTACTAACAGTTGAAATTCCAATTCAGATTGATTTCCACTAAACATGCCAAGGGGGTGGGTTTTTTACTGTTTTTTTCCCGAAAAAAGATCTCCTCCATGCCATGCGAGCTCTAAGAAATTCACCACTGAAACCAAGAACAAAGAATAACTGTGCTCCAAAGTTATTTACTTCACATTTCATTGCAGAGCTATTTAACTTGTTATACACAGGAAATTGCTTCAAACGTTATTTCTTTTGTACCACTTTGTTCAGGAGACTCTTGAAGTTGCACTAGCAAAGCAAAACCCACTTTCAGAATGAGGGGTCTTCTCTAACACTGAGGTGACACTAAAAAGAAAACAGGATTAATTGACCCATATTCTTTCCCTCACGCAAAAAATGTAGGCAAAGAAGCCACATGGGAGCCCCCGGTATCCAGGGTGCCCAGCCTGCATGCTGCCCTTCCTGGAAGAACATTTCACTGATTTGTCCCCTTTCTATTCTCCAACCACAGCAAAACAAAACCAGGAGTTCAACAGAAAGCTCTCTGTGGTCCTGGAGAACTGGTGCCTGCTCAGAAAAAAAATAAATAAAAAAATTTTTAAATATATTTTTTTAAGGTGCAACCTGAAACTGCCACTTCCAGATGTCTTTGGTCTTGGTGAGTCATTCCCACATTGCAACGCCAAGTGTGACGAGCTGCAAAGTTTGGGACAGGGCCTGGGGAGGTGAAAACTAACATCAGTCTCACCAAATGCAGTTGGGTACCAAGACTGGGGGGTAAATTTTTGCCACGGGAATGTCACCTCACCTGCAAAATGCCATTCCTGTCCTCAGCACCAATCCAAGAGACCCAGGGAACGGCTCCTGGAGTGGGGCACCACCACCCTCCATTGCTTCCCAGCAGAGCTGCACAGAGGGGAGGCTGGTCCCTGGGGTCACCCCAGCCTGTTTCTGAGTGCCGATGCCTTTTTCTGCCTGGAAAGGAGCAGTTTTGTTCTTGATTTTGGGGCAAGGAGCACATGCAATTTCCTACTCGGCATCAAAGGCAGGTCTGGAACGTGGAACAGCCATGGTTTAACAGCTCTGGGAAATGTTTATTTAGAGGGAGAAGAAAAAGGTTTCTGGAATGGAAATACTCCCCCATTTCTTACTTCACTATTCAACAAAGATTTCTGATTCATGCTTAATTCAACTCTGCTGGCACTCCTCAAAGCCGTATTATCTTCAGGTCATACTCCTTTACGCGCTCTTGCAGCCTGAAAACCCAAAGCCCTGCCCCAGCCCCTTTTCTTCTCACTCGCTTTGCAAACATTTGCCATGTATCATTCACAATGCTTCTAACAAACGTGTGCGCTCCTTTCTTAAACCGCTGCCAAAGTCATCGGCAGGGGAACTCCAGGCAGGTTCGGGAATACGGAGCTTCCTGCTCCTGTGAAGTTTCTTCAGTGACTTTTCCCTACGAAGTCTCACCCGTCGCATCTTGTCTTGAATTTTCAGGAACAGTCTTTGCTCTGAGTCACGTTGCGTGTCCATATGGTACAAATATACCCCGTGGAAAACAATAACACATCTTAATTACTGTTGCCATCAGTTCAGAAGAACACAGCCAACTTTATGGTAAGATCCCATTACAGCATTAAACACAGATAGCTCCTGTACAGCAGGAAAGGAAGAGAAAACGGGTAGAAACCAAGTCATTTAATTGAAAATGCGTTATCTGATTGAAAAAATATGTTTCTGCAGCAGCTCTTTGCGCACAGGTTAAGTTAATGAAAAGAAGGTTCCCAGCGTACATGTGTGACTCTTTAGGCGACAGTAATCAAGCCGGGGTGCATTTCCTGGGGATTGGGAGCCAGCTGAGAGGAGCTGACGTGCCTCAGGTCATTAAGCGCAGCCAGCCAGTTATCGACTTGCACCAGTGTCGTTACTGCTAATATCCCTGGGCAGAAAAAAAAACCCTTGTCGAGCTCAAAGGGGGAGAGTCCCGGGGATTTTGCCCCTTTCGTACCATTTATGGAGCTGACAGGATGTCAGGAAGCCGCATGCAAACCTGGGTGATGGAGCGAATCATCCCAGCGATGCTTCATGCATCGTGTGGCGACAACACAATTTGTAAAGCTGGGGGTTTTTTCACCAAAATAAGGAGTCTGCCAAACTGAGGGATCCCTGGACATCATTTTCTTTCCCCGTGGCCATCGGAAAAGAGTGTTTGCTTTCACTGTCCTACAGCCAGAATGACTCGGTTTGCTCATCCCTGAGTTTGCTCACTTGAAGAAGTGGGCAAGAGCCTTCAGAAATTACTCAGAAGAGGCAATGATTGCTAATTTAACTATGCTTTTTTAGTAAATACCAGAGTAAATAGACATAAATGTACAGTGTTTAAATAGCAACAGCCCTAAGGCATAAGTAAATCATCTTTATCCTCTTTTAACTAAATGCTTTCTGAGGGGTAGGGAGGGTTTTGCACATAAATATGCATCTTAACAAATATTCAGCAGAACCCTTTGAATTTATGTCCTGCTTATGCAAAGAGAAAAAGGAGTCTTCCAATTCCCAAGGCTTTCCGAGACGAGAGGAAGGATGAGCCGCGGGGCTGCGCCGCAGGAAAGATGCACTTCAGGCAGAAAATAAATGTGTTTGCTGGTCCCAGGAGTGGCTCCCACTGGAAGCAGGGGACCTGCCGGGGATGAAGCATAGCGGGATGCCTCCTCGCCACGGCGTGCATCTCTGGGAGGCTGCCGCTGCTGCCGGCAAGCTGTGCCCGATCTGCAGATGGTATCAGCACATGTTCTCCTGGTCTATCAGTGTGAAATCTAAAATGATTCACAGCCCAAACATCACTCCTCGGGCTATAATTAAGCAGAAGTCTTGTTGCTCGTTTGCAATCTGATTTTAGGAAGGGGAATGATGAGATTGGGGTTGGACTCTCAAAGCGGCTTTGATGCGAGCACATTCGCACCACGTAATCACATCCAAAAACTGCAGGAGCAGTTTCTTAAACATGCAAATCCGTTTACACCAAGCCTTATTCTTATTTTACCACGTTTGTACTCATCTTTAACAAAGTAAAATGATGATTCACAAACAAAATTATGATGACTAGTACTTAAGCAACCCATTTGATCCTACAATCTCCCCGAGCGTTTTCCTCACTCCCACCACTCCCAGCCCAAACTCCCGGTGCGTGAGGAGGCACAGGCAGCCACGGCTGTGCAGAGGGTGCTGGCGCCGCCCCGTGATCCGGCCCCAGGTTTGGGCATCCCCAACGGAAGGATCTCCGCACATCTGCAGAAGGTTTTCACCAGCTCTTCAAAGTGGGTCTCTGTTGTTAGCCCCAGCGCTTGCCTCGGGGAGATGGTGAGGATTTGGAAGAGGAAATTCACGGGGATCTTGAAAAGAGGACAAGAGGACCAAGGTCCTCAAACATCAAGCCTTATTTCTGTCCTTTGGAGAAGCTGTTGCCACCACTCTGTGGTTTCTGAGAGGGTGAACCACGGCTCGTTCTGACAAAGAGTTGCCATTTCTCAAGGCTCTGTGCAGAGGGTGGACAGAGACCCCTCCAGAGAGCCAACAACACTGTTGCAGGATGGTCCATCAGTCTGAGGCTGGAAGGAGACCCTCAAGGACTGAATGTGATGAGCTGCAAGTTTACCCTTGCATGCATCCCAAGTCTAAGGACACTGGTTTCTCTTTACCTAAATTAACAAGCAGTACTAATGACTAGGGCTCAGGGCAGGGTGTTGTTAAACCGATGCTGAGCCCCCAGTGAACTGTGCTGCAGTGGGAGGCCCTCAACTGCACATGGTGCCAAGGATAAACGAATGAAGAATACATCTCAGCAGAAAGAGTGAAGCAACCTGAAGCTCCGTTAAGTCTAAAACTCTTCACAAATGTGAAGGGCAGCCAGAGATTTTTTAAATGTAGGTGCAAGGAAAAAGAAAGAGAGGTGGAAGGGAGCTTTGGCTCAGGTGGTCCCTGGCTGTGGAGCACTGGGTCTTTCCAGGGCTGCTGGATGCAGTCTCCATCCTTGCACCTCAAAAGCTGATTGCAGCCCTCTGGCCCCTCGGAACTCCTGGCGTGAATTATCTGTCCTCCAGGAAAGCCTGCTGATAAATCAGTCACCGAAGCCCATTTTCTTTCTGGAGTTCAGTAATTGTTACAGTTTCTCACTGTGCCCATGATGGCTGGGTTTCTCATTAGCATCTCTGTGAGCTGAAAGATGTGTAAACAGGTGTAGCTACAGAATTTCCTACTGGGTACACATCTGAGGAGGCTCCAAAGCATAAATTACTCTTTCCAAAGTCAGTTTTAAATCATGCTCACTAACAGCCATCTCTTGCCCTTGATCATTGCTCCTAGGATGGCAATGGGAGTTTCACATATGGTTTGAGTGAAGCGAGAGGCCTTCAATCGCTCCACATCCACCTGTTTCAGATTGTGTCATAGGTATGTGCTTAAGCATTTCATTAACATTTCCCTCCTTTAACGTTAACCCAAGCCATGCGAACTCTACCCATGCGGCTGGGAGCTTGCAGCAGAAATGCAACATGCATCCAAACCCGCTGCATTTCAGATGCATGTCCACGGGTGAGCAAGGCAGCTCCGAAATATCTCTGCTGAGAACTGGATGTTTTGTCCTATTTAAATGAAATGGGAACTTTGTGGGCACGTGACCTGGGCAGCTTTGAAGATCCAGCCCGAAATGTACAGCTTTGGGGTATTGTATCATTCCCCCGTGAAACACACACACACACTCTGCTCAAGGATCTCAGCTGCATTCAATCTTAATTTCTCCAAGGGCATATCCGTCTTTCTGCTTCTTCCTCGTCAGGGCAGAGCTGCACCCCGTCTCCTTTATTTTGTGAGGTGGGAGGGTCCTTGCTATTTTGCAATTGCTTCAGGAAAACCAATACAGGACCCGTGACTGTAAGAGCCACCCATCGCTCTGCCTTTGTTTTACAAGCAGCAATGTTATCCAGCGGCACAGCTCCGAAGCCCGACTGGGAGCCGAACAGGTTTTAGCATGTTTTTTTTTCATCTCATTCTTTCTGTCTCCTTTCAGTTGGAAGCTCAACTGTCAAGATTAAACCATCCACCTGTGTGGCATACTCCAGCGTGGCTGAACTTGATAGATCTGCACAGTTGGATTCTGCAGCAAAGATCATAGATCTAAGAAGTACACATTGAGAATAGTCTACTAATCTCTCCTCCCACCACTCCCCCCCACCAAAAAAAAACCCAAACATGTGTTTTTCCTTACGGTGCTTTCTTTTTAAGGTATCTCCTGTCAGCAATGTCATGATGGGAATCCTCTGTGGAAGTCTTTGTGAAACTATATTTCTGTCATTACCCCGTGGCTTACGCACAGCGTATCACAGCAGTTGAGGACAGAAATGTGTAAAAAATAATTTGCAAGGGGGAAGGGGGGAAGAAAAAAAAAAAGAGAAAAATCAGCTATGCAAGACACAAGCAGGGTGTTCCGGGCTTGAAACTTCAGCACAGCTTGGAGAGAGTGAGCCCCTGTGCAGAAAGAGGAAGGGAAAGGCATGAAAGGTGGGGGGTAAAGTGGGTTTTTTACAGAACAAGCACCAGGTTGTTCTGTAGGGAAGCCCGGAGTTGAATCCATCTGCACAGAGGTTTTGGTGCTTCCCTATTTTAGAGCAAGACAAACATCCGCACACCACTGCCCTCCTTCCACAGGAAAACATGACAGAAATGACACAAACTACCCAAGGATCTTAAACCCTTCCCGAGAGCAACCCTGACATTCAGCCTTCTCAGGTCTGGGCTTGGAGTAAAGTGTATTTCTCAGCCATTTCCTCCACAAGGTGTTTTTTCCGTGTTGTTTTCCAGGGTTGCTACCATACCACCTGCTATTTTATTTTAGTTGCAAAATCTGCTGCTTTCAAGTCCACCTTCAAACTTATGTTACAATGCTCCATGGCATCCCATTACGTATCCGATCTTCTTTCCATTCCTAAACCAGGCTGTTGCCCCTTTATCTTTTATTCTTACCTCATCTGTTGAACAAATGTCACAGCCACAGTTATTAGAAATATTTGAACCTGACAGCTGCAAATACTCAAAGGCAACTATACGTGCACAGAACTATAATTAGGTGGAGCATTTAATTTTGTTTTTAAATCACTGAGATCCAGTATTGGAATCTCTGCAGAGACAGACAATCAATACAGACAGTGTGACTTAGCGAGCTTTACGGTCATTTATTTTCCATGTATGTAAGGATAACTAATACACCCTGCCTACAATGACATATATTGTGTTGCACGAGAAGGGATTTTGCCTCGGGAAAGCTCAGACCATGATACATCCACTCATGCCAACTTTAGCAGTGATACCACACTGACTGCAGCAGTCAAAATCTACCCCGCAGTGAGGAGGGACTACAGGCTTGGGCTGAAAAAAAAAAAAATTAGTGCATAATAATTGCTTAGTGATTGCTTCAGGGCACATTAAAAACATCATCTGGAATCTCTAATGTTGCTTGAAGTAGGTATCTCTCATCACTCCTATCTTATGGAGGGTCAAGATACAGAAGATACCCGATTTGCTCAAGGACAGCATCAGAGAGAGCTTACAGTCTACAAGCCCCAGGCTCGCATCTCATTATCCAAAGCAGTTAGCTTTTCCTTGATATTTGCAGCAAATAAAAATTTCTAATTTGTTGTGCCTGCTGCAGTTTGATTTCTCTGATAGTACGCAACCTTCTCCAGAGCTTCAGACCACCAACCCATCACCCGCTCCATACACAATAAATCCGAGCGATTCTTTATCTTCCCTTCTCCCACAGCCAAAGCTGAGCAGAGATGCTCAGAGCAGACCCTCTCCAAATCCCCTGTCCTCAAACCATCCAGATCAAACATCCCAGGAGCTCCTAGTTTCCTCTCCCAGTTCTGCAGGTTCTTCTTCTCTTTGCTCTTTTCCAAGGAATCCTTTCAGAGCTGGGATGTCATGAGTAAATATCGGGTCATCTCTGCTTCTGCATTCCTGACTGACGTGGCTGCATGCATTGCGTAATGTTGCTTTGGGTTTCTAATTGTGAGATTAATTAGTTTATTTGAAAAGAATACATTCTGAGCAATAAAAGAAAGAAGATGAAGAAGCAGCAGCCTATAAAATCATTATACCCTAGTAGTTTTATTGATATGGATTAGGAGAAATAGCTGGAAGACAGAGAAAGAATCATATTTAGCTCAGGTAATAAAATTATATGAGCTGCCATTTTCATAATGTTAAACAAGACCTGAGGGAAGCTTAACTTAAAAGATTACACAGGTGGATTCTTTTCCTTTGGAGAACATGAAAGATTATTGTAAATGTCTTTTTATGCAGCCCGCCTCTTCAAACACAGTCACAAGATATTAGCCAAACGCTGATTTTTCACAAAGTGGCCTGACTCGCACAGGACCGTGGGGAAGGAGCCTTTATTGCTGTCTCCGCTCGAAACAGGGCACAAGGATGCTATTTTTGCTCATCGTAAGTCTGAGCGTGGTTGTGTTGTACCAGCTTCTTTCTCCGTGCCACTCTTCTGTGTCCCTGTACCATTGGCGTATGGGGCACTCCTGGCATTCCCAGCAGTGGGTGTCGCATGCTGATGGAAAGAGGCTAAATATGCAATATTTTGGGGGGATGGTAAGATACATCACTTGCTTACCCACCTAGGAATGGGCACCTGGGGTTACAAGCAGCCAGGTAATACCTGCAGGCAGGGGTCTGTCTTCTCCCAAAAAGAGGAGCACCCACTAGCAAAGCTCAAAGGAGAAGGAGAAAGCAGTCCTCCATGCCCTCCCAACACAGCTGCTGTCACTGGCAACCAGTGGTTTTAATTCCTTTAGCAAAGCTGGGACAAAACCTTGGGAAAAATGCATCTAAGCGTGGTTGAAATTAGTTCTTTGCCCCCCCAGAGGCTTTGTTGCTGAATAACTCACTTGTTTGGGGTTGTATTCTGTTAAAATGCTCCAGTCAAGCTCTTGGTTTAAGTATCCTACTCTTTGGCTTAGCAGAAGTTCGATTCTATACCAAGCATGGAAAGCTAGCGAGTCTCACCTAATCTGAGAGATGGATTTTATAATAAAACAAAAAAAAAAAAAACCAAGATGGAGAAAAATAGTGACTTTTCTGTCCTGCAATGGGAAGCTGTTCCCAAACAGTCAGTGCCCTGGGCTTGGGAATTTGTTTTGGTTTTTACCTTGATGTTCGCTAGCTGAAAGCACGAAGATCCAAAGCCCATGATGAGAGCAATAACCATTCCGAGACGTTTATAAATGACCCTCTTAACTGTTTATGAGACATTATCTGAGGTAAAGCAGAGTAGTAGAAATAAACTTGAAGTAGGAAGAGCTGGCTCGCCTCCCAGATGGAGCATGATAAAGCACCAGTGTCAGTGTTTCTTCTCAGTTTTATGGCAGCCTTTAACTGCTTGGTGTTTAGGATTTTTTATCAGAAAACGGAAAGGAGAAGGAATGGATCCAAAGCAAAGAGGTTTTCACAAACAATATTCTCCAAATGACTTTATGTGAGCAGATACTGTGTTATCTGGCTATCAAGATAACACCATTTATTTTTTTACTTGCCACAACAGCCTGCTACTCAGATTCCCAGTCCTGGTATGTACGAGGAATTCCTGAGCACAGCAATAAATTTTCAAAGGGATCTGGGTGACCCCACTGCTTCTTTCCTATTAGAAAATATCCTGAACAAAGTTAATCTCTGGTCAGATTTACCTCATTAAATAAATTTCTATTGTCTCTCTTCAACCGTGTGTTAGTTCTCGGTTCCCAGATTTAGCAAAGCTCTCTGAATTTTGTTCGTCTCCCACAAGATGTTAATGAGTGGCCATTCATGGAACCATGGGAATGGGATACATTTTTTACACTGAAAGCTCTCCTGAAAGCTGAAATTGCATAAAAACTACCTCATTTCTAACTTTTCCTTAACTCAAAGTATAAAATATCTTAAATCACATTTTTTCACTCCCCCTTCAAAAAATTTTCAACACTACTTTGAGAAAAAAAAGGATATACCTCAGTTGTTCCAGTTTGCTCAAATTTTAAAATGCAAGATACAAAAAGAGTGCCCATGGACAAAAGGGAAATAGAAATGGATGGCTCTCAACTGAGATTTCTGCTTTTAACCACCTGTTTCAGGCAACTCCTCAGCAAGGAAGGGCCTAAAATGTGCAACAAGGCTCAAAAAAAAAAAAGAAAAAGCCAATCAGTTCTGAAAACATGATCTGGTTTGATATTAAACCAGAAGACGGTAAGTCACCATATTTATAAAGCTGGTGTTTGGACCTTGACTGATTTCTATTGCTTGAAGATTCTGTGTCACTCCTTGTTTATGAATTAGCAAAGCCACCAGATTTACCCAACACCATTCTCCAGAGAACAGACAATCAGCCAGGTCCAGGAGAAAGAAAAAATAAATGAATGCCCCTTATTGAGCAATAGCTCCTTACCCAAAACAAACTACAAGGAAAATTTGCTCATTGCATTGGACATATTTATATTGGATGAAAAGCTTCACTTTCCTCTATTCCAGTTTTCAAAATATTATGAAAACTTTATTGAAATGGTTGTCATATTCACAGGGTGAGCAGAGATTTGATAAACTAAAATGTCTAGATCCATTTAAATAACATTTTTCTCATGCTTCTGCGAGAACTTAGAAATGTGTCAAACAAAATTCATGAAAGAAATCTGGCAAAGAGAGGGGAAAAAAAAATACTTGAAAATAGAAGACTTCAAATCGTCCTTTGCACAAACAGAAGATTTGACTTTTCCCACCCACTAGCGCTCATGGCAACTCCTCGTTCACGTGCCGTGAAATTCCGGCAGGACCAAGGGATGGGCGCCAGGAGGAGTGATGCTGGGGGAGGCACTGGAAGTCCTCTGCGGCTCCTTGGACTGAAGCTGAAATCGGTTCATGAGGACCAAGCCAATGAGTCGAGGAAGCTCCATGTCTCAGCACCCACTGAGCCAATTTTCGGTTGGATCCAACTTTGCAGGCTTCTGCCAAGTCCAGTGTAAATTTATCATCAGTTGTCTTGAAACTGGTTTTCTTGTTATCCCTAATTGATTCATTCAGTTTAGCTCCCTCAGACCAAGCTACTGTCCACAGGTGAAAGGGGAAACCATTTCTTCTTGAGAATTTACCTGAGGATAAAGCACTTTGTGGGCTCTTCCAACAAATGATGAGTTACTAGAACAAAAAACATGGCCATTCCCTTGTTATTAGTGCTCTCAGTCACTTCGCATGAGGCAGTCCCATGGCTGGTGCTCGTCTTACTTTCCCATGGGTAAACTACATCCCTTGGAGCAGCATCGCTCCTGATTTTCAGCAGTTTGAGCTGTGACCCAACGACAACATGTCTGCTGTTATCTCTGCAGGGATGCCCAAAGTGAACTGTGTGCTTTGTAGCTCTTGTTCCTGGCAAGCATCAAATTCCTGGCACACACAACCTGTCCAGCAATGCCAGAGGGACCGGGCTGCCCCAGGGACACAGATCTGTGTGGGAGCACAGGGAGTCCGCATCAGTGATGGGCAGGCAGGGCTACTGCTCCAGCCAGGCACCAGATGCTGGAAATCCTGGATAAATATGTAAAATCCCCTAATTCCACTGGTATAAAATTTCCAGGCAGAAAAAGAGGACGTGTCCAGGGAAACCGTGCAACAGCCTGAACTCCAAGCTTTCAGTTCCAGGGATTTCAGAAAGCCCTGAATCAAAATTTCCACTAACGCTGTTTAAAAATATACCCTCCCCAGCCAGCAGGAACCCAAATGGAGAACTAAGCGTTACTCAAGGCCACAGCAAGCAAGAAAAGTCATCTGCAGAACCAGAATCATTTTGGGTATCAAGGAGAGGAAAGTGATCCCATTTCTGGTGATGGGATTTCCCTGCAGAGACGTGATCCTGCAGGACTTCACGTCTTTCCCCCATGCACAACCTCACCAGCACACCACACATTTTAACTCACTCCGATTTCTCTCCCATTGAACCAGAGCTGCTCTATGACATATTACAGCATTTCTCTGGTTTTTGCTTGCAGCGTGTTTGACTCTATTTTTCTTTTTTGATTTCACCTTCCAGTTGGGTTTTTCTCCAGGTAAGAATAAGGTTCATGGAAATGTTTATGTAAACTACCTCATCAACTAGAAATCGTCATTTCTACCACAATTTTTAGCTGCCTAAACAAGGGAATAAGTTGTTCTTCCAACACCAGCCATCCAGTAAGAGGTTAAGAACGAAATTTCTCTAAGAATTTAAATTGCAATTCTGCTGCCCTCATTATTTACTGGTAGAATAAAACACAGCATCCAAGAGCAAAGCAGGCAATAAATCCTTATACTTAGCACAATCCCCTGCCAAGTAAACCCCCAAGATCTACTCTGCTTTTGAGTACAGCCCAATGGCTGCGAACACTATTTTAGGCATCTTAGCACGTCTCCACTGAAAAAATGAGGTACTTTGTTTGAGATCTGTGAGTTTGCTCCAAGCAAGTTGATGACTCTATAAAATATGTCACACCTCCCAAAGCCTGTCCTTCTGGTACCAAGAGCACGATGGCCCTGTTAATGCAGCACCGAGCCCAGGATAACTCGTTTGGTCAAAAACACATTGTCCATCTCTGCTGCCGTAGACTCGCTGTTGGCTTGGGTAGGTCTTTCTTGCAGATACCTGCACCACAAACCTTCTCACAGACTAGACGTCTTTCCCAATACAGCAAAGTTAACCTCAGTAAAAAGGAAAGAAAGAATTGAAAACCTCTTTCACAACATGGTGCAACTGTACAATTTCTGATCAAAGTCATTCAGCCCAAGCACAGGCATGGATTTTCGGACATGGAAATGTTATTCCTCATTTGCCACTTAAAGCAAAATGAAAGGAGAGCCCATGATGTAGCGTGCTGCTCGCAGATTCATGGACAGAAGAGTAACTTGTAAAATAAAAATGGGGACTTTAAAATATCTTGACAAGGAAATACTCGAGCTGTCTACAATAGACTTATTTATACTTTTTGGCAAAGATCACGTTTTAATTGGGGTTATTATTCACATGAGCCTGGAACTATATACTATTATCCAATAATACAGAGAATCTGACACCAAAACATGTCACAGCACACATTATATTTGCATTTGCCAGACATGGAATCCCATAAATTGTTATTTCTGATAACGGTCTGCAGTTCAATGGACAAGACTTTAAACAATTTGCAGGGGATTATGGATTTCGACATACAACATGCAGTCACGGTTATTTGCAATCAGATGGTCTAGTGGGAAAGGGAATCCAGTCTCCAAAGCAGAGCCTGGCCGAGGCTCTGTTGGACTTGAGAACAGCACCTTCAAAACCTGGACCATCCTCCATAACCCGTGCCTGACAGCCTCAGCTATTCAAACCTCCTGAGGAATAGACCTGCTCTTGACGTCTAGGAAGAGAAGGCACAAATCTTCTTACAGCTTCTAAGATGCAAAATCTAGGATGTGCAATTTAGTATATGCATGCTACTATTCAGGGACAAAGGAGATTGAGATTTCACGGCGGTTCCTCATATTTCCTATAACGTTCAAAGCTCATACAGGGAGACTCTCAGGAGGAAGCAAGGGGAAATTGCAACCTATTTCCTCAGAGAACTGGGACCTGAACTGGAAAAAGGCTTCAGCAGAGCTGTGGCAGGACCAAAGAGCAGCAACAGCAACTGGGATGGAAATGCTCCTGAGGGCACCAGCCCAAATACTCAGAACTCCTGAAAGATTTAGTAAGCTCTGATACAATAGTCGCCGTCGCCGTGTTCCCTACCAGCACTGCAGTACATGTGGGGCACACTGGAAAATTTTCTGGTTGTTAAAAAAAGGGAAGATTGAGTAATCCAGCCCTGGTCCCTAATACTGCAGGGTGGAAATTGGTCCCAGACAACTGGGCTCTGTCATATCCCTGCAAGAGGTACGCTCAGCCTTCCTGGGGCAACTTTTTCCCAGGTCATATCCAAGACCCCTGGGGAAATACATCGATAAACTCCCCATTTTTTTCTCATGCTTTATTTGCTTTAAGCCATCTGGGTTTTGTGGACCTGGTGCCTCACCAGGGCACCAAGGGGGTGGTCGTGGGCAAGCGGGGAGCAGCCTCACCTTGGAGGAGCACAGACCCGCTTCCTTGGCAGCCCTGTCTACTTGAAAGAGTCATGAAATCATGGTTTCAGGCAGGAAACCAGCTCTGGGGTGCAAGTTTGGAGTTCAGCTGCACTGAACCTCTGCTAACGGTCATAATTAAGGATTGCAGGCCATTGCCAGGGACATGTGCAAAGAACCCAGTAAAATCCAAGTGTGTCAAGGTTTGGAAATGTGTAGTCTCGGAGCACGTCGGGAAAGAATGCATCTAACGGAATGAAATGGTAGAAAAGGAGAAAAAGCAGGTGTTGCTTTTACGCAGGTCTCTGCACACACTGACAGCAATAAGCAAAATGCCAATGACAAGACAGGCCTGTATGTGGAGATGTGCTTGGAAACGAGGATTTTAACTACCTTAGATTATCTTTGCCTTGGTTCATTGCCTTGGAGCAGTACAAAGGATCAGCAAAGTACACAGCCTTACAGATCTTGAATGTCAGCCTGGACACCAAGGTTATGCTCAGTTCTTTCCAAAGTCTCCACAGGATCATTATCCTTTCCCCTTCTTTCTATGGAGAGTGCTGGAAACCACTTAAAAGAGCGTGTGCTGAATGTGTGCGATCAGATCGAAGCTTTCCAAGTGAACTGAGCGCTGGCAACACAACCCAGGTTGAGAGCGATGGGAATTGCTCTGCTCCATTTAGTAAGAGTAGAAGACGGCCACATCAGTAGTGCAAACAGCCCTGCATCCCACTGCCAGGAATCTCGGCAGGCTTAGGAACGAAAAGACAGAGAGGCTCAGAAGAAGCCATGCACACGCTTGTGTCCCACACTATGGCAATATTTGGCTCAAGCCATGTCCTTCTTGAATTAGAAAGCGTGGTATTTATAGGCTGATGTTCTTTCTCTCCTTGGGGTCTTCTTCACTCTCTGTCTTGAAAACAAAGAGACCTGTTGTCTTCAGAGGGTCCCGCGCAGCACAGAAGAGTGCGAGTAAGTGATTCCACAGAACTCCACCGCAGGTAAAAAGCACCAAAGAGACTGCAAGTCTAAGGGGTTCAACCGCGCTCTGCGCTTCCAAACGCTCAACAAGCCATACTAGCCAAGCTTCATAATGCTCATAAATCTTCTGATTTAAGCAAAAGCAACGTTTGGCTTTCTGTTGCTCACAGCGGCTCCAAAATATAGAGAGTTATGCTGAGTAGCTTCAGATTCATACGGAAGGGGAGCTCTTGGTTTTGCACCGCACGATGGCACAAGCAAAGCAAGTGCTAAACAAAAGCCAATGACCTGCTTTTTTCTAACAACAGTGAAGCCACCTCGCTTACCTTCTGCTGTTCAGATTGCACCGCACGTGTGTTTGAATCCTCCGATGTTAGAGCTGATACTGTTCACTGGGACAGCAGGGATTTGGGTCAGGGCAGGGTTTTGAATAAAGCAACAAGAAATTAAAGTATACCCCGAGAAATAAAATACTGTATACTTTTCTCATCTGAAAATGAATTTAATCCATTATGAGAGATGCCTGGGAATACTCTTGTAACACCAGCAGCAGCTACCGCAGAGCATTTTGAAATGGGATATGGTGACATCCATTTTACTGATGGGCTCCCCAGGCAAAAAAGGCAAGAAGTGACAATCCACGCTCACCCCGGAGAGCAACCGAATCCGGGGGCTTTGCAGGTGTAAAACCACCACAGAAGATTGACACATCCTCGTCACTTTACCAGAGATCCAGGGAAGTTTTCTGGCGCAGAGATAACACCTGCGTAATTTCAATGGCATCAGTGATGTGAATGGGACTATGTCAGTATGAAATTAGTATTAGTGATGTAAGATTAATATTAAGCCTTGTAGGTAAAGAGATTGAAATTCTTGTCTCTGTTCCACCTGCCAGCATGTAAAACAAAATGGTCAAAAAGTATGAAATTCAGCTTTTTAGCTACTTTTGGCTAAAGGCGTGAATTTTGAATAAGGAAGGCAATATCTATTAAACGTTTAATGTAGGTGTTCCAAATAGTCATGGAGCTGGTGGCACGTGGGAATTTTTTGAATGCCGCTGGAGATTCCTCACTAGGATTTTAAGTTTTCCTGGCAAATGACTTAAACGTTCGTGAAATACTTCCATTACACTGGAATGGCACAAAGGAGGAGGAGAGCACATTTCTCAGCCATCCGCGCCGCTGGACGAGGGACAGGGCTGACCTCAGCCCTGCCTGGACCAGCGTCGGTCCTTGAGGGAGGGCGCCCGGGAGCTTTCACTTCCCCGATGCTTCCAGCCGTCCCCCGTCTCCTCGCGTGACGCTCCCCATTTGGGCGTGCATTCGGCCTGGGACACAGAGCTCACTTCCAAATTGGCTTCACCACCTTATTTCCTTATCGGTGCCATAAGAGCGAGGCATTCCTTACGGTGCACTATTCTTTGAGGTTTTTTGTGTTTTTTCAACGTTATTAATTGTCCTCAGTGACAGTTCTAAAGGGCTGGTTGTTTTTTTCCCCTCTGATAAGACAAACGCGTTTGAATCGAACAAGCCTTGACAAATGCTGGAGATACACACTGCAGCGAAATAATGAGGGAGCTCTTTAGTACAACACCACAATATGTATGGGCAAGTCGTTGCACCGGAGCAGTATGAGCTTGTCAGCTCACAGTGAAACGGTATTTATTGAAAGAATAGGTACGAGGAAGAACAGCAGAAAGTATTCCGCTGTACAAACATGCAGCTGAGCAAAACCTTTGGAAAAACAGGACACATGCCACAGCAAACCATTTTCTGTACAACACTGCCTGATGTCAGTAAAACTGCCCACAATAGATTGAAATTTTTTCTTTCGAAAGATAAAATGCAAATTAAGCCCCAAATTTAGTCAGGTCCAAGTGCACAAAACAGTTGATAGCGGTCAATAACCATTGATTTATTTGACTGCAAATTATAAACCTGAAACAAGCAAACAAAAAGGGTGCTGGCATGATGTTTGTTAAAATAGACAGGGTTACAGCAGATTTAGACAGAATTATACAAAGTTACGCTTTCCAAAACAGTGAACCACTCACAATTAACGTGTGTGCATTTCTAATTATAATAATTTGCTAAAATCGGGAAAAGGAAAGCAGGACAGCAGCCCTTCACACTAGGTGTGTGTTTGGGCACATGTGTACGTAACGTGGGCAACCAACTTGACAAAGCAGCCGGCAGCATGACTCACATTGTCAATATAACTCCCCAGCTCCGTAATTACAAGGAGGTGCCAGTTTCGTGCTATTCAAAGCATATTTTGAAAGGCAAAATGCTTTCTGGTGGTGAGTCCTCCCAGGTTGGTTTGGTGGGACCAGAGGACCCCAAGGGGGCCTGATCCTGCTGGACTTGGTGCCTCCAGGAGGAAGACCAGCGCCCTGCAGTCATCACCAGCGCGATGCTGAGTGTGAGGTGGCCGCTGCCACTCTCAGCTAGGGCTCGATCTTCCCTCCCAGCCCAGCTCCTCACTGGCTTCATGCAAGACACAGTGGTCTCACCTCCAGAGACACTTGCTGGAGGGCAGAGAGCATCATCCATAAGTGACACAAGATGTGACCTTGCCCTTGAGCCTCTACCTGCCCCAGCACATCCCTCCTGTCACCGACAAGGTGCATCTGGATCCTCCTCATGTGCTGAAGAAGGAAGAAAGCGAAAATCCCAGAGTTTCCATCCAGCGCTGGCACAGCAATCCTGGAGAGAAAGGGCTCGCACGGAGCCAGCCGCCCCACTCCCACCGCGCAGGGCTCCCAGTCGCCTGCTTGCTCTCACTCTTGTTGTTGCTGCAGGCGCTGCGGGTCAGGGGAAGATGATAGCTGCAACCCAACGCAGAAATAATTAACTGCAGTGCACCGAGGGGAAAATACCATGATGACTACAATGAGCATCAAGAGCCTGCTGCCCGAGGCAGCCCGGCGTGTCAGGAGAAGGGAGCAGCATCCCTGCGAGAGCTGCCACTCAGCACTCTAATTTGTAGTGGCCGGGCAGCCCTCTCCCAGCCTGCCCTCCTGTCAGAAAACAGCTCCGGGTGTAAATTTACACCGGGAGGAATTAGCAGCCAGCTTGCCCTGAGCTGGAAGGAGGCGTTTTGGGTTTCAGGGCTGCCGCTGGGAGATGGGAGCTGAGCGCTGGGGAAGAGGGACCTCGCACCTCGCAGCATCTTCCCGTGTCCGCCGAGCCCGTGGGCAATCTGTGGGAGGGCTCTGCTGCTGGGCGGGTGCTCCTCTAAGCACAGACATCCTGGGACCCTTCTCCAGCCACCAGCTTTGACACTGATAATCCTACAAATAGCCTGTGGGGTTTAACTTCTCCTTCAGCTGAGAAAAAAACTTGAGAAAATGAAAGCCATGGCAAGATGGGATCTTTGCAGCAACTCAGCAAGTCCTGCTGCCCAGGGAAGAGGGAAAGAGGTGGCTCCTGGCTCCCTTTTCCCTGGGATGGAGAGGAGCCGAGAAAGGGTCTGGAAGAAGAAAGGCAAAGCAGGTTGAAAACACAATTTGGTCCAAGCTTGGCTCCATGCTAAGACGCTGCAGGAGATGAGAAAAGAGCACCATGATGTATGTGAGGGTGACGGCGTGGCCAGGACGAAGGGACCGGGCTGTGTCCCAAAGGATGCCCCGTGGGCACAGCCCTTCCCACCCACCTCTGCGGGGAAGGCTGCATCCCGGTCAGAGCCCCTCATGGCAGAACAGTGGCAGGGAACGGACTGGGAAGGGGGTTGGAGAAAAGCAGAGGACCAGGGTAAGGTGGCCGGGATGGGGAGTGTGGGCTGAGTTCTAAGGAGAGGTTAAAGGAGCCAAACACACGTAGCTCAGCTAGGAGATGGCTGAGGGGACATGATAACAGCCTACAAGTATTTTGAGGCTATAAACATCAAGGAAGGAGAGGAATTATGCATGGAGCATAACTAAGAGAAATGGGATGACATTAAGATGACATTCATTTAGGCTGAATATCAGGAAATATTTCCCAAGGATGAAATGTGTTAGGCTGCAGAATAATCCTTCCAGGGGAGCCATGGGAGCACAGCAGTTTGGATGGGTACGACTACCCATGACTAAACCCCGGGCTCTGTGCTGCCGGGCATAATGGATACGGCAATTTCTGTCTCTGGCCTCCGAGCTTATTTCCTTTCTGCCTCTACAGGAGGAATATCTTATCAAGTACTACATGCTTCTAACACGATGTTCCTTTTGTCAGAGACAAAAGAGACTCCCAGTTCCCAGTCCTGCCAGGAGTGTCACTGCAGTCAGAGGATTAGGGATGTGCCCTGCTCTGCCAGTCACACCTCTTGCCTTTAGGGCACAGTCACTTCTCCCAAATTCCAACCAAAACAGATACAACCTGCACTTCAAAACAAAACAAAACAAAACAAAAAAAAGCAGAGTGAAGCTGGATAATTTTGCGCTGTATTTGAATTTGCAGTTAGATAGCACGAAATGGAGAAATGTAAAAGAAATTTACCCAAATGAAGAGCTGAAAAAAAGAGTGGGAGCATTGCAAGCTCACGGATCTTGTTCTTCTGCTGCCTCTTTTGTCATGAGAGGGACTTGGGCTGGCCTCAATTCAGCATCAAAGTACTCCTTCACTCATATCTAGGAAGTTTTTGTACCGCACAAAAGCTGTACCCCTCCAAAACACAGGATTTCCAGTCGTTTTCATGGGAGAGCTTCCATCCTGCCTTGATGAGGAAGAGTCAGAGTCACCCAACAAAGAGCAAAGCATCTGGGAAGAGCCATCCATTGGGATCTGACTGGCTGTGTTTGCATTTGTAATTAGGGGGTTGGAAATGCTCAGCAGCAGCAGTAGGTGGTAGCAGAACTGGAACAGTATCACCTTTCAGAGCTCTTGCGAAAAGCATCAGGTGCAAACCCTCGGCGGCAGCGGGGTGACAGGGCTGGGACACGCAGGCACAGGGGACGAGGGGACAGAGCAACCACACACAGGTTCCCTGAGGGCAGGAGTGCCAAACCTTCTTTCTCCTGTTTATTTAGAGCAGACAGCAGGAGAGCAGCACAGGTCTGAGCTCCAGCCTGAAGTGGAGCCCCCCCCCCAAGTGATGGGGATGGGTGAAGGGGCAGCCAGGGAGAAGTGGCATTTCTGAGTCTTTCAGAGCCCCAGGCTGGGACATGGTGGGAGGAGGAGGACTAGGAGGCTATAATAAATAAACACTCTTTAACACTGGATCCCAGGGATAATAATCCATCAAATCCTAAGGGTTTGCCCTGACCAACTACCCAGTTTATGTACAGTGGGTTACTTCCTTTGTACAAAACCTTTCATGCATCCTTATTTCCCATATACTGTTTCACCTCATGTTATACCTTGTAATCTTGGCTTGTAACGCAGTTTAGAGCTATTATATGTCACATAAGGGTTGAAGTTTAAAAAAACCAAACCGCAGCTCCGCTCAGACACACCATAGCGATGGGAGGAGTGGTTATAAACGCCGAAGTAAACCTGGGGAATGCTTTTCCCACCTGCAGTCTTTGATACCAGCAATTTCTCTCTGTGTGAGCCGTGACCGAGGACCCCAGCACACCGGGGAGGAGCGGTGCCGGGACACGCCGGTATGTAAGAGCAGAAACCACAGGAGGTTTCTCATGGCAGAGTGCCGGTACGGCCACGACGGGGAGAAGAGGAGCAGCAGTTCTGCAGGCACTATCGATGAAGACCACAAGGCTCTTTTGAGGAAGGGTTTCTAACAATTCATACTGTATTAAAGCTAAGAAGGTGAAACGATGTGAAACCAAAGGGTTTGCTGCCCAGCAGGGGCAGGATTGGATCCCAGCCGGTCCCCGCAGCCCAGCGCACACATCCCGGCTCCATAGCCGCGCTCCGGCACCGCGGCTTCTCCCACTATCAGCTGTGAGTCACTGCCAGAGGCAGGACACCAGACCTGATGAACCAGAGGTCTTATCCGGTACGGAGGATCCAAACTTCCAGTGTTTACTTAAGCATGAAGCAGAATAAACTCCGGTCCTTAAAACTAAACATCTAAATGCACTCGTTAATCCGGAGACATACAGTAAGCAATTATACAAACACACCTTAAATGTTTTTTGGCAATTTTTGCTGTTCACCCAGAAAGATGTCTCACCTTTCAAAGCACAAAAAAAAATCTGACTTCCTCAAGTCAACGGGGAAGCGTTCTGCTCTTCTCCTTTGCAGGAACCAAAAGGTGAAGCCAGAAAAGCCCCAGCCAGGTACATCCTTGCACAAAACATGAACCACTACGAACAACACAGAGGCAAAACCACCTCTTTGAGGAGGACGTGCAGGTGGATTTTCTCTGCAGGCTGGGGGAGACAGAAGAGGATTAAAATACCTGACACCATCCTGCACAGGGCTCGATTTTATAACCAGAAGCCTAAGCTTACAGTTTTCCCTCATAGCCATGAGCTCATAGACAGAGGGAAAGCCTTCTCCAGCCACAGCGTTGAAATACTGTTCAAATATATCCTGAAAGATTGTTTTTCATTTCTATTTTTTTTCCCTGAAAACATGGGCAGTTGCTGAACTTAATGTTTTGTAGAGTAAAACCACAAGGTTTCACTCAGTCCTCATCTATAATTGTGGTAGACACTAAAAAAATCCCTCGAGAGTCACAGCGCACACAAAGCCAGCCCAGATCCTCCAAGTTCTCTCCACACACAAATCCTCCTGAATAACAAATATTAATATATGGTAAATAATAATTGTAATACTTAGCACTTCCCACCCATAGATCTCACAGAGTATTTCACTGAGCTGGATGAATGCCTTTATTCTCTTGCTCACAGGCAAATGAGGACTTCTCTTCTGCAAACACTTTCCACACAGGTGTTTAATTTTAACCTTATACCCAGTTTTGGGGATTACTTTGTGGTCAGCCTCGTCGCTGGGAGAGCTCCAGGTTAGTCTTCTTCTTTAGATGTTCCCTTTGGGAGAGCAAAAATGCTAAAGGTGTTTTTAATACACACACGTGGACAATTCTGCTTTTTAAAAACCAAGTATTTGCACCCAAACTCCTTCATTTTCTCACTCTTCCATTGCTATGAGCATCTTTGGTTTAGTGTGGTGGTGTTCCAGCAGGAGAGAGCTCAGCCCCTTCATGTCTTTGGAGAAAATGTATTTATATCCATATTTGCAGTGGCCAGAAATGCCTTCCCTCTCCTGACCCCTGGGGGGGTTTCCAGCCTGGGATAGTACCCCCCTGGGGGCCTGTCCCTGCTTCGGGAACCGTCCAGCTTTACAAACAGAGAATAAAAACCTGCCTTTGCCCCATGACATGGACAAGCCCGTTTCTATAAAGGGTCTATCATCGTTTTGTCTCCGCCTTTAAGGCAGGCACAAAAAATTTCCCTCTCTTTTGTGAAAACTCCCTGCTGATTTTGAAAGCAGCCGGAGGGATGATGGTGCAAACCCTTATTCTGTGCTGCTTTGTCTTCAGAGGGGCCTCTGAACTTTTGCTGCTGATCACGGTGAATCAGAGACGGAGACATCAACAAGGTATCTGCTGTGGGCCAGAAAGCTGGCAATCTGGCTTTCAAACTGTGGCCTAAAACAGAGAGGTCTCAGGAGAGCAGAAGTGTGGTGGCCTGGGCACCTTTGATGTCCCCTGGCCCCTGGGGAGAGCCGGGGCGGGATGGCAGGAGGAGCACCCGGTGCACAGGGAGCTCTCCCAGGAAGCTCATGAGGTGCAAAGCTTTTGGGAATAACAAGATCCAGCACGTCTTTACACGTGCAACCACCAAATCCACCTTGAGCATCCTCAGCCCGGCGCCGAGCTCTGCTGTAAAACACAAAAAGGCGTATAAAACGAGGTTTTGTCACGTCGGTTCGCCTGGACGTTCTCAGGCTCCCTCTGGAAGCCGCCTCTCCTTTCTGCCTCGCTGCATTCAGCAGACCTCAGGGGTAGGTTTGGCAACTAAAGAGGTCATCTAAACACAGCTTGGGGTGGTAGGACCATGGATAATGAGATGCGTATCAAGAAATCAGTGCAGAGTTGGTTGCACCCTCCCATGTCACTGGAATGCCACAGAAAGCCCAAATTCCCTTGGAAATGCCACCTCTAGTGCCACGCCAGCCTGTGTTTCACCCCAGCTTCATCCATGGCCAGGGCAGAAAGTGGGAGCCCCCCGGCCCCTGCTTCCCCGGTGACAGCTCAAGGCTGAGGCGGGGCAGCCTCCCCCTGAACGAACACACTCTCTTCGGTTTCATCCATCCCTGCAATTAGGAGGTAATAACTCTGGTGGGAAAAACGTAACAAAATATTAAGCCATCAGTTTTCATTTGTATGAAGCCCTGTGCATGCTGCCAGAAAGCGCTGTCTGATACATAGTTTCTGCCAAATAACGTGTATTTATCTCATTTCCACTCGCAGGCCAGCGCGGTCACCTATAAAGATTAACGCCTGGGACCTGTGCGCAGAATGGAGATGAGTTTCAGATGGATCAGCAGGCACTTAAATAGTTTTAAAACAACTTTGGAAGTCATTAATGGTAATAGATACTAGCAATAATAATACGAGACGGAGAAGGTCCCAGAGGGCTGCAGAGGAGGCAGTCCTGGCTCTGAAAAAGTCTCGCTCCACTCTTTAAAGTCAGGAACAAAGAGTGGCCAGGCCAGACCAAAGTCCCCTTTTGCTTCTCACCGTAGCCCAAAACCAATCCCTGGGGAAGAGGGAGGAATAAACTACGTACCGTCTGACAGCCCCAAGAATACTGCCATCTCTTCATGAACGTGCACAAATTTATCCTTAAATATATGCTCGGTCCCTGTTAAGGCTGAAGCTAAATGCTTCTCAACTGGAGGTAGACTGGAGTATCTATATTATATCAGGGGGGGGGGGATCCACCAAGACCTAAGAAGATGGTTCAAGTAGATGCGAAGGTCTCACCGGTGGCACATGAAGATCCAGCAGGACATTCAGACAGCGCATGAGCTAAGCCACCGCCGTGCTGTCAAAGCACAGATGAATGATACTAAGCACGGCAGAGTATTTGGAGTCCGATGTAACGCCTACCTCGTGAGATCACGGGAGGCATGCGTGTTAGTTTGAAGGTCTTTGTGCCATTTATCACTTTCCCCCCAAATCCATAATGAATGGAATAAACTGCAATAGAGATACTTGGATCGATGTCTAGACCTTAAGTAACTTTTCACTAAAGCCCAAATCCCCGGGATCCTGTTCTTTGGCAGGATGTCCTCAGACAGGTCTCTGGAAAGTCGTTAAATGTGTTGTGATTTAACTGGCAAGTAAACAGCCGACCACAAGCTGCAGAATAAAAAACCCAGCTAGTGCAAAGATGAGAAATAGCTCAATATTTCATGGATTGAGATCTACTCCCATTGATGTCTACACTGTATAAGGAAACATCTCCAAATGTCATTCTTCAAAAATAACAAGTCATTTCACTGGAGTAAATGGGGCCTTTCCAGTTGTCACAAACAGGGCTATAATTATTTCTAAAGGCCTAAGAGAATTAAACTAAGCATTACCACCCTCTACAAAACTTTGTTTGTTTGTTTTTGTTTGTTGTGGGTGATCCTTGGTTTGCAGCTTGTTAGCAGCATGTCACCAGGGAATAAACACAACCACACACGCACAAAAATCCCCTCTTTCCCAATATCTCCTTTCAAAGTATCGCGCACGCTCCGCACACCACTAATTGCCGACATACACAATTGCTGCAGCTTTTATAGTTATTGCATACATGTCACCATTAACAGCTGGGGATGCACAAATATCGCATTTATTACTTAAAGATGAGGATGATGATAAATTCAGTGATTTAAAAGGAACAAAGGGGTTTCCTTGCCAAGAGAAGTATTTTCTCTGTTCCCATCTCACCGCCGAGGCAGCAATGCCTCATTTTGTCCAGAAAGAAATCAGGTCTGGCATTATCGATCCAATGAGGCTGCAGCAGCCTCTCACAACCATGATCAAAATGCCAATAAACTCTGCTCTTTTATAGCTTCTTCCATTTCCCTAACACCTTTTCCTGCCTTAACCTGCCCACGCCCTGGGGGGATGTCGGGGAAGTTGGTTGCAGGCACATAAACCTCATACGACTTGCTGGAGTCCCACCAGGAGGCTGGGCAGGGCTGGAAAGAGGACTTCTCCCACTCCTCGTACTTAATTTTCCTTGCTCCGGTGTGTTTTTTTGCTTTTCACAGTGATTCGCATAAACTCACAGATGGGTTTTGTAAGTAGCAGAGCCGCTCTGCCTTTTCCTCCGCTGTAGTTCTTCAGGGATGCCAGGCTCTGGAAGGGGTGAGGAGGGACAGGGACGGCTCTGGGTCCCATCCTGCTGCTCCGACCATAAATCTGAACTTCTTTCAGTGGGGAATAGGAGTGAAGCAGGGAGGGGACTGAAGTGTTGGAAATATTACCCTGAATGGATGATCTTGCAGGTCTGACTCACACAAACCTCCCAGCGGAGGGAATGGGAGGGCTGTTGGACTCGAACAGAAAGGGAAAATTTCAGTATTGACTCCCTTCCCCCCGCATGGTTGGGTCTGTTTTGGGAAGGACAATATTTTCCAAACAATTTGCCGTTTGCTTTTTTTTTTCTTCTGCGCTCTCCTTTACATTTGGCTCCAAAATAAATGTGCATGCACAGAAAGAAGCTGCTTCTTTTATAATTTGCCTCTTCTGGGAAGTTTAGAAACATTACAATCCACTCATGTTCCAAGCATCCCAGTGTCTCCCAAAGAAGCAGTGTGGCCTCTTAAACACTATTCCAAGGATGCACTAACAGGGAAAGCAGCAAATAAAGGAATGGGTGAGCTTGGAGAGTCATTTCTTCACTATATTTGGAAATACGGAGAGAATTACTTTTAATGAACATTTGTGGTGATTAAAAGAAGCAATTGCAAATGGTTCTTCTGTTTGTGTAGGAACAATTTGTGCCGTTATCATGTGGAATATGAAGTTGGCTGTGGAAACCATCCTTTTGGAAACGGGGTTGGGTTGTAGACAATTTGATGCTGTTTGGGTTGACAGTAGGAGGGTCACCCGGCGACGAGGTTCCCAGCAGTGGATGGTCCTTCCTTCCCAACCCCCAGCAACCCCCCTTCCTCGGGGTCTTTTGGGCACCAGTTCCTGTGTGGGGTTGGCATCTGAATCCATCTGATGTTTCCTCTGAGGGAGAAGCTTTATGATGGCCGTCTTTTAAACTGGAAGCTGAAGCACCGACGCTGAGCTTAATTAATTCATCTTTGGATCAAGTGCGAAGGAAATAACAAGACTTAGGGACCTACAGAAAGATTTACACTCACAGCTTCAGTTTCCACCTTATTTTAGGTGCCCCATCTAGAAGGTGACTCATACATCTTGCCTCAAAAGTACACTTATGTTTTTAGTACCTGGAGGCTGCTGTTAGTGCCTGGCTGGAGGTGTCGCAGTCCAGCTGACCTGTACGAGTGAAGAGCTTGGACAGGCTTCCACTCCATATTAACATGTTCCGCAAGGATGGTCTCCCGGGCTAGGAGGGATGGGGTCTGTGTATAATCTGCTCCTGCAGCCCAAGGGCCCATGGGCCAGCCCCAGCCCTGCCACTCCTTTGCTGTGTGGTCTTTGACCAGTCCTTTGCCCCTCCAGAGCTCTTCTGATCCCCCGCTAAAAAGGAGTTTCTCCTCCAGAGACTCCTGCACAGGGTGATACCCCTGCATCCGTATATAATCTTTTCGGGGGAAGGATCCTGGCAGCCCTGAGCTGTGCGGAATATGGGCAGGATGTTCTCGACGTTCCCCGTAGTCACCTGCTCATGGTCACCACCCAAATCACTTGAAAACCTTGCAGAAAACCAGCATCCTGGAAGAGTTTCTTCAGCCCCCACCCAAAGACCTGGGCAAAGCCTCTCCCAGTGCCAGCGCTCAGCCGAGCCCAGCGCCGAGCCAGCTCTGCCCCTGTGCTGGGGACATCGGGGCCATCTGCAAGACTGGTGGGACACGGGGAGCATCCCCCCCTGCTTCTCCATCAGGCAGCCTGGGAAGCTCCCCTCCATCCTCAGCATGTAAACATCTGCTGGAGGAAGACTTTTCTCCTAATAACACATCATTAAACATTGATTTAAAGACAATCATCTTCCCTCTCCTTAATTTCACAGCACCTTTAAAACAGCTGTTAGGCTGCAGCGGGGGACGATCAGCCGAACAGGAAACGCATTGTTAGCTCCTAGCATTAAAACAGTAGAATGCATTAATTTATGAGCTCCTACTCCCTCTCCAAACGTTTTATTATGTTAATATCACCTTGATGTGCTGGTAGGCCCCGGTGCCAAAGCCTCTTTCACACAGTATGTGCCATCCTAAATTACAGGCTGGGCGCCTCCTGGAACTGCCTTTGGAAAACTGGAGTAAACCAGCAAACACTAAAGTTAATATTATCTTACAGACTAACAACCAGCTAATGCTCGACATGTGAATCCCATTTACTTCTTCTCTCTATAACAAATGGCAAGTGTGGGACTGGACTGTTCCTGATTTTATGCTATTTATCTTTCTGATCCATTCCATATTCGTTGTCCTTGGTTTTCAGCTACAGCTACAGCCTGTGTGTGTGTGTGTGTGTGACCTGCTCTACTGGGGACAGCACAAGGCATGTCCCCGCCGTGGTGTTCACTCATGTCGCGCATGACCTGGGTGTTCTTCTCTTGGGAGAGGACCTTCCCCGGGGTGGGGGGGGGAGGTATGAGAAATGAAGTCTCTGAAACTCCAGAAGCATCCCAGGAAAATTAAAGCGGACGAAGGGCCTGGGGATGGGTGGGGAGCACCACTTCACCCACCGGAGCATCCCACTAGAGCCCTGTGTCCTCCTGCCCCGGCTCCAACCCCCAGCAGCCCTGGGTGCTGTTTGCTGCGCACCCCCCATCCAGGCTGGAGTCCTGACCAGGGAGCGTATTTCAGGGAGGAAACAACAACAACAAAAAAGACAAAATAAGACAAAATAAGTGGGTTTTTTCCTTGTCCCTGCCCCCTCGGACAAGCGCACCGGTCGGGAGGAAATGGAGCCGCGTAACCGGGCGAGTGTGGGGTCCGCGGGGTGCGGGCCCGGGGTACGCGGTCCCCCCTGCGCTGCTCCGCCGGGGCTGCGCTGCCGCGGAGAAGAGGCGGCCGCTCCCGGGAATGAGCTGAACGGGCGGGTGGGGACAGCCTGGGCCGTCGATGAATTCCCTTTTCAGAAAAATAATATGATAGAGCCCCTCTCGTTTTATTTTTTTTTTTTTTTTTTTCCTTCCTTTTTTTTTTTT
>VXBO01008299.1:235575-262777 GCA_013400135.1 Rhinoptilus africanus | reverse complement strand
GTGTCGCAGCCCTGGGACCGCTCCTTCCCGCTGAACCGTTTTCCCCCTTTTCTAAGGTGTTTTTTTCTCTTGCTCTTCCAAATTCTCCGAGATCCTCGATTTTAAAGTTTCTTCGATTTATTCCTTTNAGGAGCCGAGATTCTCCCCGGCTACTTCATCACTTTGGTGCAGCGGGAGCGTGCACCAAACCGGGAAAACGCCTGGGTTTTTTTCCCCTCCAGTTTCCATCCGGGAGGGCATCCGCAAGCCCCCGGCTCTTACTTTAGCCTGGATTTTCGGTGTTCATTTTCTCCTGGTCCTGGAGGTAGCACTGTTAGTCCTAAATCAGCCCAGCGGATGCAGGGCTCCCGTTTAGCCAAACACTCCAACTTTCAGTTGTTGGAGTCCCGAATCCCTCCCCTGGAAACTCAGTTTGTGGGAAAGAGCTGGGGTCCAGGGGCACGGCCGGCTTGGGTTTCAGTGCCGGTGGCCACCACCAGCATCCCCCTGCCCTGTGAACGTACCAGGGAGAGCTGATCCACTGCTGCTGGGCGAAATTGGGGCATCTTGACGTATTTATGGCTCAAGGAAAGGAAAATTCCAAGGAAACACTGAGCAGAAGGCAGCTCCTACACCTTGCCTGTGCATTTTACGGATGCTCTGCTTGCAGCAGCCTTTAGGTCTCCCCCACAATGGTTAGAACTTGAATTCTTCGGGGTTTTGGTGTGTTACATGCATAGTTTGGGGCCGCCTTGCCCAAGCACAGCTTCCTTAGGGATATGCCCCAGGAGGTGCCCAGGTGTGTGCCCATGCCGGGGGCAGCTGGGGGGGGATGTCGTTTAATCGTCCCTTAGCCCCCCAAAGTCCCCAAAAGGGGGTCCCACGGATAAAATGGCTCTCCTCACGGCTCTTCGCACTTTGGTTTTGGAGCTCCCCGTGCCAGCGTCTGCCTGGCGGCCGTTCCCACACACCGCAGGCGATGGTTTTCCATCCCTCACCCTGCGCATTCCTGCCAGTGGCTTCCAGCGCGGGAAGCTCCAGCGGGGGATTTCTGAACCCGCATCGCTTGGACCCAGCCTGGCTTCAGCCTTCTGCCTTCCAGCGGCGGGGGGGGGGCCCTCACAGAACCCCCAGACTCCTTTCCCGCTGATCGCAGCCTTGCCTTTGTCAAGGCGAGCAGATACTTTGCAGCCAGAGAAACAGCTGAATGGAGTTTTCCATTTGTTCTGGGTGTGCTGGCTCCCCTGTCAGCGTTTCCTGGGGTGCCTGGGGAGCACTTTGCATTCCTACCTGGGCTGGGGGTTTGCTGGGGAACGCGGTACGGTCCTGAGAGGTCCCAGGCGACCAACCCAGAGGTTGCTGCGCGGTGGAGGCTGCTATTGCACCAGCCCAGATGAAGTTCACAAAGGCTTCGTGCCTCAGACTGCCCTGTTTGTGCGAGATTAAATGTCTTCTAATAAAAAGCTGTGGTCAGTTTAACTCCAAATTGCATACTTTTCTTTATCTGTGGCCTGGAACTCGGCAAACTATGCAAAGTCCCATTTAAATTAATGGGATGCTTCAGTACTGATTTTAATGGGATTTTGTATAATAAAAATAACACTTAGAAATGCCCTAACGTTTTGCTGCAAATTTGCAACAAAAGTCAGTGGAACCGGGATAATAAAAATACAGGCTTTATGTGAAACCTATGAAGGGTTTGCCATTAATTTCAATGGCACAGTTTCAGGCCTTATTATTTTAGTTTAGCCTTGTATAAGTAAAAATTACTTTACCAATTAAAAAAGAATCTGTGACAACTTTTCTGTTCCAGTCTGGCAAGTCATATGTGAAAATTTAGTTTGATATTATCAAAACAGCCAAGACTTTCAGGCTCATAAAGCAGCTTGGATACAAGGACCGAGAACAAATAAAAATAAGAAACTACACATTGGTTTTTTGCTAAGAGTTTGCCCATCAAACAACGCTAAGTTGTTACTTCTAAAAAAATACTTCAGATCCTTCCTTTAATCTATCCAGGAGAACAGTTTTCTGCTCACCCTCATAGAAAACAGTAAAAACCTCCTTCAAAGTAAAATATGTTTTAATTAACAGAGCTGCAAAATAAAATCCACGGCTATGCAACGAGCCTCCTCTGCAGCTCACCATTGTGCAAACCGCTCGGGCAAGCTGCTCTTATTAACAAGCTACAGGCTACGCTCTGCTCCAAACTGATTAAGCAGCAGGGCTGCAGGCAGATTTTCTATCAAAAATGTTTCAATGGCAGCCAGCCTTTTCCTTTGCGGCCTGATTTTTTATTTTTTTGGGTTGTTTTTTATTTTTTAAACAGGAAAAAAATCATTTGTTTATCCCCAACTCCAATTTCTCTAATGAAGAAAGCATATGCACGAAGATTTTATTTACCGAAAAAACCCTCAACTTCCCAACAAATCAAAATTCCCATAGGAAATAAAAAAAAAAAAAAGAAAAGAAAACAAACAGAAAGAACATATGTATTTGATTTTTTTTACCCCCCTTCTTCACCCAACTAATTTCTTGCAAAAAAACCCCCACCAGGTAACAATGCTAGATCTTGGCTAGGGATGAGCCAATATGGTCACAAATCCAAGCGAGGGCTCGTGCCCACGGGCAAACCCCACCGATGGAAATGAGCATCCAGAACCAGCTCCTCCCGCCACCGCCGCTGGTACAGACCTACAACCCACGGCAGCAGGCCATGCCTCCCCGGAATAACACGGAAAACAGCAACCCATCCGGGCTGCTAATTCAAGTCTCGCAAAGCAGCTTCAGAGCTTCTCCCCCCTCTTAAAAAAGGAAAAAAATAAAAAAAATCTATGTGTTAATATGCAAGAAAGAAAAACCTGACTTAGTACAAGAAGGGACAAAATAGCGGCTGTCCCCCAGGAGCGCAAAGCAATTTATTTTACAGGCTTCAAAGTGATACATGCCTGGGTATAGGAGATTAGCAGGGGGATTTTCAAAAGCCCTGTGTGAGTGAGGACCAGATTTAAAAAAATGATTCCGTGAATCAGCCCTGGTGTGAGATTTTCCTAGAAGTGAGTTAGGCACCTGGGATTTAGACACTGAGAGTGAGACTTTTAGAGGGATTTAGATGTCTGAAGATACAGCTAAGTACACAGTGGGATCTTTAAAAGCACCCAGTGCCTGTGTCTATCAGAGGTATCTGCTCTGGCTCCTTCTAATGCCTGGGTGAAACTGTGGGAACCCAAAGCCCTTCCAGAGGCTCAGGCACCCTCAAAAATTCCCACTGTCCCTCCACTCCCTTCTTTTCTTTTTTCCCAGGAAGTTTAGGAGGAGGGATCGCTCATTTAAGAGCTAATTCAGGAAAGGGCTTAAGCACAGAAGGAAACTACCCAGCGAAATGCTTCTAGGCATGGGGTGAAGCCCTGGTCCTGCGGAGGCCAGCTGGAGATGTGCCGCTGGCTGTGTCCCACGGAGGGTCACAGCCCTGCTCGCACCCCGCTGCTCGCGCCCTGCCGAAGTCAGCAAACTACAGGCGCTTGAAGTTCAAGCATCAAGTTATGCGAGGCGAGGGAAGCGTTTTGGAGAGCGGAGCTTTCCCGAGCCCCCGGTTGAAGTCAGATCCTAAATTCAATCTTGGGCTCCCACAAAGCGAGACCCCCACTCTTCAAACATTCGCAGAGGCAGGTTTTGAACCTCTGAAAGCAAAGCTGGAAGGGCAGGTGAGGGGGCTGGGGACCAGCTCGCTCCCTCCATCCCCAGGACCGGCTAACACAGGCAGCAGCCACCCCCCCTCCTTATTCCGCAGAATTTGGGGAGCATTCCCTCCGAGGCTGGTTCTGCAGCGCAGACCGTGTCTAGGACATCCTGTACCAATTCCCGCCCACGTCGCCAGCTTGTTCCCTGAGGTGAGGAGGATAAAACACCCTGAGCCAGGGCAGATGTTTGGAGCTGGAGGAAAGCTGGCTGTGGGCTGTGGCAGGGCAGAACGCTTGCGCCTCTTGCCCTGGGCTCTGCAGTGCCCGCGGAGAAGGATCTTCACCCCTCTGCTGACCCACCTCTGCTGCCCCATGGGCTGGCGGGGTGGCACCGGGCCGGGTCCGGCACAGGACCTGTGCAACCCCTCGCAAAGAGGGCTGGAGCCTTCCCTCTGAAAGCTCAGCCTCTTACCTTAGGTGGCTTTGCAGCTTTACCCCTGAGCGCAGCAGCCTACAGCCCCTTCCCACCCGCCTGTACCCCCCCAGACCGTCCCGTCTGCCCCAGCCATGGTGCCCCGTGTGAGGAGCACTCCCCTCGCTGGCCCCCATCTCATTCCCAGGGCTTCGGGGAGAGCAGTACGCAGCGGTCACCATGGGCTAACGGGCTAAAGCTCACCGAGCAGTGGCTGGCACCTCCACTGGGCACATCTGCAGGGCTCGTAGTTGGAAAAAGAGAGAAACTGCCAATCTACAGCCCTGTCTGCTTTCCTGACCTGAACCCGCCCCGTTACCCGTCCTCTCCAGCAAGCTCTGACAGCATCCGTACCCATTCACTCCCCGGCTCTGTGTGTGTCCACCTGCCTTACATCTCCTCCTGCCTATCCCATAGGAATACCTACCTTGAGCCTACCTGGATGTATGATTTAGCCACTGCATATATGACTCTGTTCTATACATCTTCATCCATCTGATCTCTGATCTGAGATCATAACTACGATTTTTCTTATTTACTTGCACACTCCGAGCTCTCTGGCATAACTGCTCTACACAGACGTATGTGATTTGTTCATCCCTGTGTTATACCCGCTCATTTAGCCTCCCTGTAGACACCAACTACCATATAACTTTACAACACATAAAACTGACAGCTCCTCTCCGACATATTTACCTAATCTTCTTTCTTTTGTTCTAACACAGCTTAGTATCAGCTGAACACAAATGTGTCATATATTTTTACCCTTTCCTCTAAGGTGCAAGGTTAAGATTAAGTTAGAGATAGGGTTAAGGTTTACTGCTTAGCGTCAGGGTCAGGGTTTGGTTAGGGTTAGGGCTGGGCTGAGGTGGGTTTAGAGTTAGGGATAGGGTTGGTTCAGTATTTCGGATTCTGCCTGGTTACGGCTGGCTTAGGGTGAGGCATGGGTTATGTTCCAGATAAGATTATGGTTAGTGTCAGGGTCAGTGGTGGGTCTCAGCTCCTGTTAGGGTTAGTGCTGGGTGCAGTTTTAGGTGAGGCTAGGATTGCGGGTTAGTGCTATGTTCAGATACTGCTGGGTTCGGGTTAGGTTTGGCTTAGTGGTGTGTTAGGATAAGGGTCGGGTTTGTGTCAGGATTTAGAATGAGGGTTAGTTTTAGGACTGGTTTGGGAGTCACATCTCAGCCTTGATCGTGTAATTTCTCTATGCTTATGTGCAAACAGATCTGTTCTCTTTCTGTCCGTCTTACGACTGCAGAGCACCTAATTTTCTCTCCCACTCATCCCTGTAGGTGTTTGTATTTGAGTTTCATAACACTTAGCAATCCATTGTCTCCACGGATTCTCATTTTCCTGACCTCTTTGCCTGTGTTGCATACATTGACGTCTCACACGTCCAGTCTATCTCACAGCTACTAATCACTCTCCTCCATTCTTGCTGCACTAATGTATCCACCACTTCTGCTTTTGCCTGCCATGCCTAAGACATCGCTGCAACTAATTCCACGATTAATGATATTTTTTTTGCCGTCTCTTTTATACATACCCATTAAGCTAATGCCTGTGACTACTTACCTATCTAATCAATCTGATGCAAATTTTAATTAATCTCTCTGGATTTCCATAGCACATGGTAAACTATATATTTTCATCTTCCTCCTTCTTCCATCCATATTCATCTCTCTGCTCACTCCAACCCACTCTGCCGAGCTTCCTGGTACCCATTCATCTGCATGGCACCCACATCCTTCTTCATTAATCATCCTGTCCAGGATTTGTTCCCCCATTTAACATCCCTCTAATTCGTACTTGATCATCAGGCTAATTTCTCAACACTCCCAGCTCATGAATACTCCTCTGTCTCTATCTACCCAATACCCAGTCCAACCTGTTAGCTTGCTAATTGTTCCAAGTTTGTTTTTTCAGCATAATCTCTTTATTTTGTATGAATTGTATATGTAATCTATTTATTCCATGCCTATTTTATCTGACTCTTCCTTTAGTGTTTTTTTGCTTTTTCCCATATCTACTCTCCTCTCACGTTTGTGCATTTTATCCTTTTTCACATGCATCTACCCAAACCCTCCTCTCCTCACCTAGGTCTTGTACATCTCTTTTTTCATCCTTCTCTTTGTGTTCATTGAGACAATTGACAGCTCCCTACCCTCTCTATGGCTGTTACTCATCTATTACTCTATTAACTACTCATCTATTGACTCTCTTATTGTTCTTTTATCTGTTCCTCCCTCTATCCACATTCCCCATCATCAATGCCCTATTCACCCTACCAGCCCACGTTTTCTGTCTGTATTAATTATATATTTATTCCATCATTCCAGCTATCTTTCCATCCCTCTGCCCAGATGACAACACACGTTCTGACTTCCATAAACCTGTCCATCTCAATATGATCTCTTTCTCTTCTGGCCTTTAATTTATTGATCTGCTCTCTACAGGTTTATCTACTCTATTTATTTATACTAGTTTATCTAGTTTATTTATTCTAGCTAAAACAAGCTAACAGTCCCTTCAGTGGGTATGTATACCCATCTCTTCATCCACTCATCCGTCTAGCTTTTACTCAGCTGACTTAACCCGGAAAAGTCCCAGTATTTACAGTGGATCTCCTCTTCCTCCTCGCATCCATTTTCCCATTTAGATCTGTCAGTGTCACTTCTATTTAATTTATGTAGCCCAGAACATCTCTACATGTCCCTTTACCTAAACATGTTAATTGATAGAGGTATCAGTTCATGTCTCCATTTATTCCACATGTCCCGCTAAGTTTTCTATTATATCTGTACTTATCTACTTGCTACCTATGATAGCTACGTACTTACAACACCTACTCGTGATAATCCACATTTCCATATTTTAATCAATCCACATTACATTTACTCTGCATAACTTCCCGGCCACCCAGCAGTTACTTTGCCTACCCAATCCACCTTTCTTGCTTCTATATTTATCTGTTCCACACCCATTCAACAAACCGGTATGTGATATACGGACACCTAGTTGCTCGCTTTAACACTGCTATCAACCAGGCTTGAGCATGCTGCAATCCAATCCATGCAAAATTATCCGTCTAGCTAATTTCAGGTTTACTCTTTCCTCCTTCCTTCCTTCCTTCCTTCCTTCCTTCCTTCCTTCCTTTCTTTCTTCCTTCCTTCCTTTCTTTCTTTCTTTCTTTCTTTCTTTCTTTCTTTTTCTTTCTTCCTCCCTTCCTTCCCTTCTATAATTCTCCCATACTCAGCTCTACATTTCTAAATATTTCTATTTTATGGCCAATCCAGACAGCGCCCCTTCTGTCTACATGTTTACCCCATAGGTTTGCTATGCTTCTACATAAACTTGCTGCCCCCAAGATGGGACTTGCTCTAACACAGCATATCCTACATCTATCCTACTTATCCTGATGTGCCCCAAGACCACACTCACCATACCAAACCCCTGCCTCGGCTGTCTATTCCTTGTCGATCACACACATTTTTCCTTCATCGTCACTTTTTGTATATTAATATCAAATTATCCATCCCCTGCACAGAACCTGCATATGTCTATGTAATGACACCAATTATTCTAATCCATCCATCCTCTACGTACCTGTGTATCTCTACCCATTTATTTCTGTATGTTTGTCTAAACTGTCCATTGGTTTACACCATAAAATCCAGCAACCAACACATGGGGCCATTCGATCCGGGTGCACAACGTGCTGTCCCTCGTTATACGAGAGGTAATTCAGCTCAAAATAACTTCAGTGATAACGCTTTTGTCACTCTCAGTGACCCAGCCGACGGGTACAGGGATACAGAGAGCAAGAACGGATATTGTCTGAGTAAATGTCATGTATCTCAAAGCAGAAATGACAGCCAGTTGCAAACAAGTAGAATTTCGCTCCTGACGTGGTGGGGGGGTCAAGACCCTGTGCCAACAAGATGAAGAAAAGTGGGCATTGGGATTCTCTGCAGCTGTGAAACGTGTGTTTTTCATGGATACGGGACCGATTTCCAGCTTGAGATACCCACAGGGGTATGGCAGCTGCAGTGGTGTTATGTCTTTTGTCATCATATGTCTCAGGGTAAGCCAAGTGATATCGAAGGTTCCCACATGAGCTTTCCACTCTCTCCTCATAAGTTTGATTTCTGTTTTGGTGGGGTTTTTTTTTTTGGTACTCCAAACCTTTTCCTGACCGAGCAAACCTGCACCTGCCTGCGGCTGTTCCTAGGGGAGTTTTTACGCTCTCTAATAGATACCTTCCCTCTTCTCACTCTTAGCCATAGGTGGGGTTTTTCTGCTCAGATTCTGGACCCTGACCTGGGTTCAACCCAGAGCCTCGCTGGGCCAGCCTGCATGGCTGACGGGGGAAAAGCTCTGAAGCCCTGAGTTTGGAAATGCTCAGACCCAGGAATTTGGATTATCAGGATGCTGAGCCGCGGGATTTGGTTTTGAATGCTTTGCTGTTATTTTATCTCTTCTCAATTACTCTCCAAAACCAAACCAGTATCACTTGATGCCAAAAAAAGTTTTGGGTTCAGTGAACCATCAGGTGGCAAAGACTGACAAGGAAAGTCTGGAATCGGATGGAGTTACGCTCCCAGGTGCCACAGAGGGAACCGGGATGCTGTGGGAGCCTTTGCTGAGTCCTTGCAAGTCGCACAGAGGGCTGGAGCTGGGGGAGAGTGGGGCAGGAGTCGGGAAACTCTTGGGAAAGTGTCATAAATACCTCTCGATATTCCCCAAGATAGCAGAGCTTGTACATGCACTGCTGGCCACAATCACCAGCCCCTGCGAGAAACTGTTTGTCTTGGTCTTTGCATTAGGTAAATGCCCAACCCAAATTCACTGATAAAAGCAGACACCAGGGAAAAAAAAAAGAGAGAAAAAAAAAAAGGAAAAAAAACCAACCCAGAGACAAGGTTTCCTTGGGCCCCCAATCAACAACAAAAAAGGCAGCAACCAGACAGCCATTTAGTGAGCATCTCAAAGCTATCTGCCGTCTGCTGGAGGGGCTTTAAAAGCATCAGATTTGTGTGTTTGGCTCAAGCCAAGCGAATTGTAGTCTAAAGCTTTTCCTTGAATTCAAGGCTGTGTTTACTGCAGTCAGGGCGAGGGGAAGGAGGCAACCCCAAAGCCCTCCCTCCTCCTCTTCCCCCACCCTGCAAGCCCCAGGCTTGAAACTTGATTTAAAAAAAAAAATACAAGATTGAATTTCAGTTTGCAGGATTAGGGAGACGACTTTTAGGGGCTGCTTGTTGGAAAAAAAGCAAAGCAAAGCAGCTGGGAGGGATTAGGCTGAGCTGGCGTCTGCACTTTCAACTGATTCAATTTTGCTCCACAAGACATTGTATCTGAGCCTTTCTGGAGACTATTCAAAGCAAATCATTTTCATTTTACCATTTGGTAAGTGATCAGAGTCTATTTTTAGTGTCTTGGAAGCGTCGGGGTTTTTCTCTCTCTCCATTTCTTTTCTTTTCTTTTCTTTCTTTTTTTTTTTTTTTTTCTTTCTCCGTTTTCTTCCACAATTGAATATCTGCATTTGGGGTATCAAGAACAGGCATGTTTGGAGGGAATGTTTACCACAGCCAGCAGCTTCAATTTATTTTATGCCTCACTTCAAGAAGAAAAGGCAACAGAGAGAGGTTGGAGCTGGCAGGGCTGTCAAGCCACTCTCTCAGAAAGCCTTCCCAGAGCCCAGGCTCCGCACCAGTTTGGTTTTTTCAGCTGATTCCTTAACGATTTTGGCAAATCCAGCCAGTTGCATATAGGTCCCTGCAGCCCTGGGGCTGTTAGCAGAGGTTTGGGTGCCCCTGCCCAGCGGGCATCGGGCCGGGGGGGGGGGCTGGGATGCAGCTGAGGGTCTGAGCTGATGTTTTTCCAGCTGATTTCCCCCCCCCACTTCCCCCGAAAAGGTTAGTTCGGCAACTCGGTGATGTTTTGCAAAATCTTTGGTGCCTTTGCTGCATTTTTCATTGGAAAGAAAAAAAAAACAGAAATCAGAAAACCTTTTTGAAAATAAGAAAAGGAAGAAAAAATGTTTTACCAATTGTGGAGGAGGAAATGCATTTCCTTCCAGTTTAAATGTATTTTTCCACATTTTGCTTTTACTTAATTTCACTTTACTGAAAACGGAAGGGTTTGGACAGTGTTTTTGTTTCTCTCTCTTTCTTTATTTTCTTTTCATTTCATTCTTGGAGCTGCCTGGTCTGGTACATTGCTCCACAAACTGCAGCCCCTCAACAAAAGAGGGCACAGGCTGGGTGAGGGTCCTGCAGCATCATCCCCTGGTCCCTCCACAGCCCCAGCAGTTCCCTTAGACTTTGGGCAGGACAAAAAGGTGCCAGCCCCTCACTGAAAGCACTGCTTCAGCAAGGCTCTTGCAAGCGATGGTTAAAAGCATTTCTCTTGCTGGCCTTGCCACAGGTTCATTGTGTACCTTTGGGGCAAGTTATTTATTCTCTTTGCATCTTCCCTTACGTAAAATGCCGGTAGCAGGGAACATAAAATGATGAACTCTAGGGTGTTTTCCTCCCCAGACCGTATTGCAAAATACCAGTTTGCTCTGGAAGCAGTAGTGCCTTCCTCTGTTCCCTTACCGAGGGATGGCAGATAACCCGTGCAATATCAAACACTGCATTTCTAAATCAAAAAGCCAAGCTCTGGACGAGAGTCCTCGAGGATGAATGTTTTTCCTTCTTCTATTATATTCTTCAGGAGGTGTTTTTCCTATTAGTGATGTCTATAAAGCACTGGCTTTGCGTAACGGGGTGCTGACTGCATCCCAAACCAAGTGGGTGAGTTTATTGAGTTTATTTTGGCTGTAAAACGGGGGTAAGGCAGCGCCAGTTCCTGATGGGCATCCCCGTGGTGGTGCAAGGTCTTTGGGAGGGATGCTGGCAGCAGCCCCCTTGGGGACCACCAGCCCTTTGGGAAGCACAGGGCCGCTCACGGTGAGCTCTTCCACTGGCGAGATGCAGCTCGAAAGGCTGGAGTAAAGCAAAAAGGAGGAATGTAAGAAAACACTACCTCTGTGCTGGGGGGAGCACAGCGTAGGAAGTCCTAATGGCACCAAAATGAAGCCAGGGGTGAAGCAGGGACACTGGCAGGGGCACCGCCCCCTGCCATGCAAGGACCTTTAGGAAGGTTTGGTGAGATGTCTAGGATCAGCCGTTCCTTAAAAACAAGGAAAAAGCCTCCCCTGCCTTGTTCTTGCTGTCCCGGGCTGAGCCTGTCGCCTGGCCGGGTGTTTGAGCCAAAGCAATCCCCACCTCGCGGAGCCAGGCAGCAAGAGCTGCGAGCCGCTGTAACAGCAACAATTATTTATTCACAAGCCGGAGGAAAAAGGAATCTGCAGGAAGGGGGGGAGAAGGGGGAGCAAAACCCAACCCGATCTTGTAAAAGAGAGCCTTAAAAAATACCATACCTGAAAGGTCCTTGCACAAGCTTTTTATTTATCAGTCTGCAGGCAGACGAGGAGAATGCAATAAGAGCCTGGCACACAGGGAACTGGGGGTAGAAGGGTCTCTTCTAATAAAAAAGAATGAGTCTGAACAAAGAAAAAGGTTCTGCTAAACCGATGGTGGCAGATGGCATCAGCCCCACCGTGTTCCCCTTCAATTGCGGGAAAATATAGTAAAGCAATTTAATGAAAACGCTTAAATAAGCAAACAGTGCAGTTAATTGAACCCATATGCATTAGGAAGGAAATCTAAAGTATACTGATTCATTAAGTTTTATATAACTGTAAACCCCCAGAACCTAAGACAGAGTAAGAAGCCATGATGAAGTGCCAACCAGAAGGAGACCTTCTACCCAGCTTCACTTCGATCTGTTTTGTTATGACAAGAACAAGTGGTTTTAACAAGTACACCATAAATCAGGGCTGTGCACTCCAGCCTGGAGTCTTCCAGGTACCAAACTGAGCTGCAAACTCACATTCCTTTCCTTCTGGTAGTGTTTTTTATTTTCCAAGACAGAAATAACTGGAACTTGGATGCTGCCATCGGCAGAGAAAATAAGCAGTGAAGAGCTGGTCCTTGACGTCTTTATTAATTTTTTTTATTCAGTAAAACTTAGCATTGTACGTAGACAATGCTCTCCGAGTCACGTCTAACTGCAGGCCACGGCTTTGTCACACTTGGCTTTGAGTGGTGAGACAAAATCCTTTCTTTTGCCGTGACCATGCCTCTCCAGCCATGACCTTCTGGGTAGAGAGGTGGTGCAGAAGAAAACTGGGGCTGGGAAAGGCAGCAGGTTTGCTGTCCAACAGGCTCCTCTCTTCCCGAGAGCTTCTGCCGTACGTGCAGTTTAAAAACTGCCCAGAAGTAAAATCCCGGGGAGAAAGCTGCTGAAGCAAGTGCTAAAATTCCCTTTGATGGCAAGACGAGCAAAATTTCACCTACAGAGCAGAGAAACTCTGGAGATGCTTGGTTCAGGGTTTGCTTGTCATTTGGGTCTGGAGGTACCAACTTTTGTTCCCACTTTCCCCTAGCTTCCCTGTCTCCTGAAACAAGATCTGTTCAGTTTTCAGAGAAATCTGGTTTGTTGCAAATGAAAGCCAACAAATTATGATGATTTGATCCCAAGCTGTGGAAAAAACCCGACGGCTTGGCTTTGAGGTTTCCAGTTGATTCAAAGTGCCGTTACGGTGACAAGAATGGGAAGACCTTCATCATCCATAACTTCGGTCTGAAATGAAGGTGACCTACAGCCAAGAAGAAGAGTCTCAAGCTAATTGGAAGGGCATCTCAAAGCATCCAGGCTGGTTCAGGAGGTCATCAGTAAGCTGTGAAGACTCCAAGACTTTCCCACTAAAGTTCATCTGTTGACATACACGACTCAGTGGATGGGGAATGCAGTCAGAGAAAAAGCTACAAAATGAAGAAATCAAGTTTTCATGCATGAAGATTAACCGGGGGGGCTAAATCATCGCGCAGTGCAAATCTTGGTGCTCAGGACTGAAAAAACTAACTGTCTAAAAATAAACACAAAGCAAGCGTCTTTTATGAACATGTAAAGTAGTATGGAAAATTATCTTGATATAAAAAGCAATAAAAATAAAGACACAAAAGACTTCTAGGTGGGGTCTTCCCAGAGCCTGGCAGGTGCGATCCTTTCTCAGTCTCTCCAGAGGTGGCCCTATGGACACTGTGCCGTGGGGCTCCCAAGGGATGGGGAGTGACAGAGGCACAAAAGTGCATGAGATATCCTGACCCTGCCGTCCAAAACGCTCCGTCCGCACTGCACAATAGACACAGCCACTGTCTGAAGGGAAAAGAAATGCCGGTAGGTGAGTACAGCAGCCCCTGCTTGAATTTCCTGGATGTCAGGCACAGTTAATGTTAGGGAGACGGAGGGAGAGCTGAAGTGTTGGCCCCAATTCAACAAAGCACTTAAGCACAAGCTTAACTGTAAGTACATACTTAAGTCCCTCCTTATATAGCAGAACATATGTTAACGCCTCGCTGAAGCCTGTGTTAAGTGTATGCTTAAAGTTAAGTGTCTGCTTAAGAGCTTTGTTGAATCAGGGCTGTTGTTTACTTCTAACAATTGATGTCTCCTGGAATATCCACATTTCTGGTCCCAAACCTGACCCATCTGTTTTCTCTTAATGTTATTAATAGAGTTGTTCTTTAAAAAATCCACGACGGCACGATCCTTGAAAAATCTGCGATTGCTGCATTCAGGGGAGCGAGGGTCCAGCAAGTCCTGAGCATTTCCATAGAGATCCCCACAGGGATCCCCCATGTTTCCCCACATCTGGTACTTCCATTTTATTCTAGGGAGTTTAAAGGGAAGCAACCGGGTTACAAAGCAACGTGGAGCCACCAAAAATACAAATAATCTGAACTTAGCTTGGTTAGAAAAAAAAAGTTTTACCAGCGTTAAGAAATCTTAAGCCATCAGAGACTGCTGGAATATAAACTTGTAAATGGTAATTAAATTATTAATGTAAATGTGTGTCAAATTAGTATCTATACATGCAAATAACGTAAATTTAAAATTGTTCCTATAAATAGAAAAGCTACGTCAGGAAATCCTGAACTATAGAAGATCATTGGAATATGGCTTAGCTCCACCATCGGGTAGCAGGAGTGACATCTTAGGGAAATGAAGATAATGCACATTTTGGGTTCTTTTCAAAGATACACACTCCCGAAGGGATCAGCCCTCATAGAAATTACGCTTCTTGTTAAAATTCACTGCGGTGTGTCTGGGAAAGTGCTATAAGGATGCTCTCAGGGGCTGCCAGGACAAGTAAAGCACAGAGCAACGTTTTGTGCCTCTACTCATCTTTTTTTTTTTTTTTTAATTTATTTTTGCCCAGTTGTTGAGCATCTTTCCTGTACCTCGCTCCCTTCGGAAACAAGGCTGCTGACTCCATCGCTCCGGGCGGATGCTGGCATCCCCATGGAGGTCTTGGGGTGGATGTGGGGACCTGTTGGGGCTCTGCGGTGTCCCAGGACCATTGGGGGTCCATCCCAGCACTGATTTCGCTGCCCGGGGCTCAGGCCCGTCGCCAGCACTCCCGACCCTGACGGGCAGTTTCCCAGCGATGCTGGAGACTGAGACCACAATAGAAGGAAATCACTAATGCTGAATTGCTCCAAGTAAGTCCTCAGCAGGGTTTGACTGGTAAATATTTAACAAGGAGAACTCCCTATCCTCTCCTGGTACGTATTAAACTAATACATTTATTTTAACAAGGGAAACGGTTTCCCCAAGCTTCTGCTCAATTTGAGCCCTTGACTTCTACAAAAGCCTCAGTAAGGTAGGCTTCCTGGGGCTCGGTAATTCACTGGGACTAAACGAGAGATGGCTCCGAGCCATGAACTTGGAGTCTGGAGGCGACAGGACCTCCCCAAGATTGGGGAGAGCTTGGTAGTGGGGGTTCCATTCCCACCTGCCTCCAGACAGATCCCATGCCCACCTCAGGACATTCCCGCTGCCACCATTTTCTGACTATTTCAGCCATCCTGTGGAGCCAGGGTGACCATAATCCATCGTGGTTTCCACGTGCTGGAAGCAGTTCATGTGCCGAGTCCTCCCCGCAGAGGCTCTGCAAAGCGCCGGCTCCATCAGTGCCCATCTGTCCTGGCTCCCCCAGCCCTTCCTGTGCCTCTCTCCCCATGCTCACATGGAGTGTCACGGGAAAGGATGATGCTGGGAGGGCAAGCAGCTCCCATCCCTTCTCCCATGCTGGCGATGCTGAGCTTTCGTCCCCCTCGGCTCTACTCTTCACTCGGTTGCACAGACCAGAGGGGGACCGTCATTTCCCCCAGAGCAAAAGTGCTGTCACTGCAGAAGATAATCCAAGTTGCCCAAAGCCACTTGTCCTCAGGAAATCCTGCTGAGCCATCTCCCGATGCTTTCTGGCCTAAGTAGGACACACTCACGTATGTACATGGGGGCTCAGCGCTCCCCAAGACCGTCCTGCATGAGCCACCGCCGGGGCTGGCTGTGTCCCGCTGTGCCCCGCGCAGGATGGCGGCTGCCGGGCAAACGCCGCCTCTGCAAGACATGCCCCGAACGGCTCACGGGGCACGTCACCGCTGCCAGGGCTCACCCACGTCACCCACGGGTGCCTGCAGACCGCACGGCTGCTTTCCCTGACGCAGCATCGCCGCTGCCGGGGTCCCCAACGACAGTCCCATCCCTGCAGATGCTGCCTGCCATCCCCGCCGGCAGAGCCTGGCACTGCCTTTGGGGGGCTGCAGGCAGGATCTGAGGCTGCCGGAGTCTTCCTCGCTCCTTTGCTAATGTTTTTCAGACTTGCCCTCGAGGAAATAAAAAAGCAGCTCTGAAAGCAACTCCCAGCTTTGCATCTTTGCTCCCAGCCATCCCATGACTCCAGCACTTCCACTCTGACTCACGGGCGAGAGGGCAGGTTCGAACAACTGTGGCCGCCTCTGCCAAGGCAATTATGAGTCCTGGCGTCACGGCCCAAAAGTCTCTGGGAAAATTTCCCTGCTCGGCTCAGCCTGGTTGCCATGCGCATGAGCAGCCGGGGGTGATGAGCGGCGTTCCCAGGAGGCAGGCGGGCGCTCGTAGGTGGGAACAGCAGATGGGAGACCTTGCTGCCTTGGGAAAAGCTCCCCGGTGCCATGAGTCCTCTTCTGCTCCACAGCCCGCAGAGCAATCACTGCCTTGACGTCTCCCTCGGTGCCTCACGGTTCGGTAGTCCTGGGAGATCCTTCCAGGCGATGCCATGAGCATGGAAACATCCAGCAAAAACCCGCTTTGGCCTGAGCATCTGGTGTTTTTTCTCCTGCCACCACGGATCTGACATCATCTGCCCTTCATCACCACCCAGAAGATAATCCACTCTCCAAGTAACTCTTCTCCAAGCTTACCTTCAGTTCTTCACAATATTTAATAAAATTCCCTCTTGTAAAGAGTTGAGGAGAAAGAAGAAACATCTGCAAGCGTTTTCCTCACCCTCACAAGCAAGCAGAAAGCCCGTCCCTGTCCCCATCCCCACCTGTCCCAGCCCACAGCAGGCAGCGAGGTCTCTCCCACCGCCCACAACATCAGCAGGAAAATCCTTTCCACTCTGTTTTTCTGGGACTGTGATTCCAGCAAGTCTTAACAGCAACTTGGCAGGACAGTAAATAAGAAACAGATTTCCCAAAGTTTTGTTTTACCATTTTCTTCTTTGTAGCATCCAAGCCTGAAGGCCGAGGACGTGACTCCCGAAGATCTCCATCCGGGATAGCCGACCTGCACCTGCAGGCAGTAACCCGGCGGCGAGGCTGGGAGCAGGCATGGGCACAGCTTGCCAGGAGACCATATGCGAGGAGAGCATGCCATGGGGGCCAGCAGCTAATCAGGACAACCAGCCTGCAAGGGCATCTCTTCGGAAGCTCCCAATTTCGATGCAAGATGGAAAACCGGAGAGAAAACACAGCCCCTGGGGTACAGCCCGATGCTGAGGATGGTAAGCAATGAAACATCCGCTGCAATCGCTTTGGATGTTTTACAGCCAGCTTCTGGGTTGGTTTGAGATTTTGTGTGGCTTCCTACCACGCTCATCCCCAATGGCATTTTCCCCACGTGCTCCCTCCCACCTGTAAGCATTAATGTCAGATCCGAAAACGCTGGGACTCACCCTCTTCCCGTGCCAGCGTCAGTCCAGAATAACTCGATCAATTGGAATTAGCACTCTTGCGGGGGCATGCAAGAGAAATGTGAACTGAAGGATTCAGGTAATTATTCCTATTACGACAGAAAGCCCATTTTCAGGCCTTTTCTTAATCTCCTTCTACCTGGACTCTGCACTCCCTGAACTGGGGGAAGTTCCCACTAAGTTCAAACCCTCCCCTACGATATTCCTTGCTGCTGGGACAGGCTGGGGGGATGGCTCTGGGCCTCACGGCTTTTATGTATCCAAGCATGATGCTGCCTATGGGCCTCATATCAAACACAGCATCCATCCGAAGGCTACCTCTTGTGCAGTACGAGGCTGGACTCCGCACGGTAGCACATTTTTTAGAAAAAATTTTGAGCTGTTTTCAAGGAAAATCCCTCTGAGACGGGTTCATCTCACAGGAAAAGGGCTGTTCTCCCTGCCTGGTTCACAGAGGTGATGCCTAAGCACACGAAGCATTCCTCAGCCCCCGGCTTACTCACACGCCTTTCATCCAATGCCTTCTTCCAACACAAAAAAAAAGCCCATACCGCACCCCCATGATTGCAGAGGGAAGCCCCTTCTCTACCCATTTCTAATTGTCATAAAACTACATTGTTCAGGGTCTGCAGCCTTGGAGAAACGTATGTCACAGCCCCTCGAGGGACTCCTCCAGAAAAGAAGAGTCTCTGCTCTGTATGCAAAAGCCTCCAAACTTCTTTATCCTCATAAATTATTTTTTCTCTTTTAAATACAATGTTTCACACATTGCAGGCTTGTTTTTAGACTACATCAGCATCGGTTAATGAGGTCAGATTAGTCCTACACTTGTTTCAGCGAGAGCCAGAGTGTCGGTAATCCCAGCGATCCAGCCTCTGACACCAACCTGCCTTTAAGCGGCCCCATGATCTGTTGTGCAAGGCCGACTTGCAAAGTAGGCAGGCAAATTGTGCGCATATGCATTTTGTAATATTGGCAGCCGGATGAGTACCATGGCGCAGGGTAATCCCCAAGGATCTACAGAGGTAGTATTTTGAGTGGAGAGCTTCAAAGCAGAGTCTGGGCGCTGCGGGAGCTGATGCTGGCATGGGCTTAGTTCCCAACTATCATTTTCTCTACTATTTTCTTTGCTACTACAGCAATCGCTCCAAACTCAGCTCCCAGGCAGGGTGAAAGCGGATCGGAGGCAGTCAGTGCCGCGGTGACAGGGGACGGTCCCTCCTCCCTGTGCATGTGTGAGCTGGTCACACTGGGAAGGAGGACCAGGAGCTTGTCACCCTCCAAACTAGGCTCTTCCCAGGCTGTGTCACCCCTTGTGCGGGCGCCTGCCGACCTGCTGGAGCCCCACAGCAGCATCACAGCGTGGGGAAGTGCTGCAGCGCAGTGGGGGCAAGTTGGAAAGCAAAAATGGCACGGGCAACTTCAGAGAGCAGGTCAATGGATGTCCAAAAACCAGCCATGGACACTTGCATGCAGTGTATGGTCATACGCCAACACACGTAGAGAAGAAACTTAGGGTGGGCAGGGGATTATACTAAATAGACAAAGCCCTGTTGGGTTATAAGACAAAATCAACATCACCCTGGTTGGTAACTTAGGAAGTAATTAAGAGCAGTTTTATAGGTGCAAGAGCCCACTGTGCGATAGACCAGTAAAACCATGGCTGAGTCTTCTGATGGACACGTGCAAGGACGTGTGTAACACACGGGCCGGGCTGGTGCCGCGGGGGTGCTTGTGCCTGCTCATCCCCACCTCCTCCCCGGTCGGAGAGAGATGAGGGCACGTTACATGGGACCCAGTTCCTCTCTCATGTCCACCCAGGGCACACTCGGGCGTGACTCCACCTGCTTCGGAGGAAGCAGGAACCACAGTCTGGTTCACACAACGTCCAACACAAAAATAAAGGGCCATGCTCCCAAAAAGCTGGACCAAATTTAGGAAATGAAGCTAGATGGAGGCTTTGCAGGTCAGTGTTGAGAGAGCAGGGAAGGAGAGATGCTCTGAGCATGGGGACCCCCCCACTTCCCTACAATCTGGCCAACCAACACCTTCACGCCGGGCATCCAGAAATGGAAGCCACCAGCAAGAGCCAGGTGTTTCCCCAGATCCCTGCTTGGGATTTTGGTAGCTCAACATCAGCGGAATGGGCAGGAGGCTGTTTCCAAGATGCCAAAAGGAAACACAATGGTGGGACCCACCAAACCATTAGGTCCTCCCTCCCCGGCTCCTCCAGCACAGCCCGTGGGGCTGGTGCTGGGCTGAACTGGTGCCAGGGGCTGGACACCCAGCCCGTGTTCCCCCTCCAAGGCAGCGTTTCTACCACGCCAGTTTAAACCATTAATAATCGCCTCCACAAACCCTCACAAGCTTCCAATGCTATGTAAACAGAAGTGAATTAAAATTATTTTTTTCCATCACTGTTTAAAACGTGCAACGCTTTTTTCTAAACGGTCCCACGAGCAAAAGCACGAGGGGCGGGGGGGGGTTGGAGACCGAAATGACTCCCTGGCCTCTGTCCAGGTGCCAGCGAGCACTTTATATTTCACTTCAAGATGGTCCGAGCCCGGGTTTAAGAGCCTTGGAAGACAAACAGCGCTAGGTTAGCTAAGTCCCGCTTTGACCGGCAGCGAGCGTTGGAGACATAAACAGATTTCATTTGAACCAGGCTTAATGTAGCTGGCTTTACAGAGCCGTAGCTGATTTCCACGTACATTTTGGGTGGCGGCGGCGATGCGCGGAGGTGCCCCCACGCCGGCACTGACCCCTCGGCAATCCCCAGCGCCCCCTTATCTGCGGAGCGGAAAGAGCTGACCTACTTCCCAGAGCAAACCTGGAATCAATTAATGTCCAGCCCTGCATTTAGGAGAGGCAAAACACTATATAAACATTATGTATCATTTAGCTTCCGAGGAAAAGCCATCGCCTGACAAAAGGGGCCTCTCCTTTTCATTTTATGAAGGCCAGTGTACACCGGTGCAGCCCTCCTGACATCTTTGGCCTGGCCCTTATTTATGCCAGCCTGAAGTGCAGGAGAAGCCAACTCACAAAGTACATTAATTTCCCTGATTAATATGTGGGGTATTTGCTGAGAATTGGCATTCTCAGCAAATATTGGTATTTGGTTGCTCTCTGGGTCTCCCCAGGGCAAAGCCGAGGGGCAGCGTCACGTTGTGTGTCGGGTACCAGGAATGCTGCTGGCACCTCCCAAAACCAAAGCCGCTGGCCAGGAGGCTGCTTCCCGCTGCCCAGCTGCTGGGCAAAGCGGTTCAGCGATGTCCCCACACATCCAGAGCCTTTCTCGAAGCCTTGCAGCGGTTCGTGGTCCAGCTCAGCCTATTCAAAGGTGCGCAGAGGTGCAGGGAAAATTAAGTAGCAAGAAAAAGAACTTTATAGGGATGAAAGGTGAAGCTGAAGGTGGGAAATGCACAAAAGTGTCCAAGGACATCCCTGGGTGCCGTTACCGCAGCCTGTCCACTCCTGCACCCAGTATTCAGGCTTTTTGCACCCAAAATGCCACCCTCGGCACACACCTCTCCGCAGCCCTCTGCAGCTCCCAGGCTGGTATGCACATCTCCAGCGCCAAAACAAGAGGCAGGGAGGCTTCTTCCAAAGCAGCAATGTTTCTGGCCACCAAGAAAGGCCTCAATAGTTTAAGGGATCTGAAAAACTCGAGAGCACTTTGCCATTCCCGGCTGGAAATTAGCTATCCATCGTCAAGGTTAGAGGATTTTACCACTTTGTGGTTGCTGTCTGTGATTGACGGCCTCTGCATTCACCCTGAATTACTCACCGACGTCACTGTTACATTTCCTGCCATTAGAATTTTATTTTCAGTTAAAAAATATCCCCAGACCGTTTATGACTGGTGTCCTTTCACGCTGGTTGTTGTCCTGTGGTCTCCAGCCCTGGCACACCGTTGCTCCAACCTGTCTGAGCCCTTCCTATCAACACAGAGAGGCTTCGGATTGTTTTCCACACTACACAAAAGTTTCATCTCATCATTGAAATAATGAAAACCAGGATGACCGACAGCCCGCATCCTGAGCTGGGGATGCCCGGCGGGGTGCTGCTGGAGGTGCAGTGAGAGCCAGCCCTGCGGTTGTGGGGACCCTCTGCACCCGCCGCTGGGGGAAGGAGACGCCAGCGGTCCTGGGTGACCCTCGTCACTCATCCGACCGCAAACGCAGCAGGAATTTCCCTAATTCAGTGATACCCACTGCGGCGTGGCCCAGATGCAGCCGGTGACGCTGATGCCTCAGTCTTGCCTGTTGTAGAAGGATTTGCTAATTCAAATAAGCAAAGGTGCTTTAACCTTGGCATTATTAGCTTTGAAGCCCACAGAAACCATTTCTAGGCTCAGTGTTTGCTTCCCCTGGTTTGGCTCTGTCCTTGAAGAGAGCACAGGAGCAAACCTGCTCTTTGGATAAAATCCCAAGTGATGTTTTCTGTGTCACCCAGAGGTGATGTACGGACATGCACAGGCACAGAGCTGGGTTACCCCTAGGAAAAAAAAAACAACACAAAACCCCTGACAACAACAAGAAAAAAGACCCACCAAAAAAAGGAGGAAAAAAGGAGAAAAAAATGTTTAAATAATGAATTAGCAAGAAAAATTCCCCTGGAAATAGTGCCTGCAAAGATATGCAGGTGGTGTTTCTGGAGGGGTTCCTGGGGGAAGGTCGGGTACCCCACGTCCCACCAACTGTCCCTCGCACTGCGTCGAATCCTACAGAACTGTTGGAGAAAAGCAGGTTTTGATCTCGTCCCGTCTCCACCAAAAGGGTCGCATCACGTTATTGTAGCTCCACATGTGTTTCCATCATGTTGGGGAAGTTTTAGGAAGTATCCCTCATAAAACACAAAATTATTACAAACGAGAACATGAAAACCAAATTGAGCCAGAGCTCGTGTCGCTGGTTTCTCCTTAGCCCTTTTACGAGGAGCTCCTGTTAGCAGCTCTCAACCGGCTTGGGCGAAGTCTTTGGGGTACAAACCCACTGCCAACGGAGCTGGTATCGGAAAGGATTTTAAAGATCCATGGAGATGAGTTCTCTGGGGTTGGCGAGAGGCAAGCAGGGCCATGGCAGTGGCAGAGAGAGCTCTGCAAAATCAACCCCCCGCTCTGGGTGGGGATGTGTCAGTAATTGCTCTTAGACACTGCTCGTGTCTGGCTCTCGTTTATTTTACTGCTGGAAGCCATAGCATGGAAGTGAGGAGGATGTTTTTTAGATGTTCCTCTGGTAATACTGAACTCCCACTGATTGTGCAGAATCGCAAGGAAGGGTCATATAAAAGCTATTGAGACTGAGAAAAACTCAACGCCTGGTGTTATTCCAGCAGTGCCACCAAAGGCACCACTTGTGGCAGCCTCATGACCAAGCCACTGGAGGCTCATAGAAGGCCAGAGTCCAAGGCTCACGTCCAGGGCAGGAGCCCAGTGCCCAGGCTTGTAGAATCATGGAATGTGTTGGGTTGGAAGGGACCTTTAAAGGCCATCCAGTCCAACTCCCTGCAGGGAGCAGGGACGTCTTCAACTAGATCAGATTGGTCAGAGCCCCGTCCAGCCTGGCCTTGGATGTCTCCAGGGATGAGGCATCTACCACCTCTCTGGGCAACCTGGGACAGTGTCTCACCACCCTCAGGGTAAAGAACTTCCTCCTAATGTCTGATCTAACCCTGCCCTGCTCTAGTTTAAACCATTGCCCCTCATCCTATCGCTCCATGCCCTTGCAAACAGCCCCTCCCCAGCTTTCTTGTAGCCCCCTTCAGGTCCTGGAAGGCTGCTATAAGGTCTCCCTGGAGCCTTCTCTTCTCCAGCCTGAACAACCCCAACTCTCCCAGCTTCTCTTCATGTCCAAGGCAGTCGCCGCAGGAGCCCAGGAGCAGCTCTGACCCCCCCCAGTGTGGCACCCACCCCTCTCCCCATGTCATCCAGCCCACAGAGAGCCAAACCCCCAGACCCATCGCTCCCCGGGCACTTTCCTCCCTTTCGTCATCCCCATCGCTCATTTCCCGGTTCCTGCCGTGACATGGGGACTGTGTCCTGGTGAAGCCGAGCTGTGCAGCCAGCCCGGCTCTGCTAATCCCCGTTGCCTGCACAACCAGGAGGGGGTCAGGGTGGCTCGCTCCTCGTTATCTCAGGCTGATTGACTGCCACCGTCACGGCCATCGTGCCCGGGCTTTGTGGCCCTGTCTCCGTACCAGTACACCCTGTGCTGTGGGGAGGAACGGCTGCTGCTCCACCAGCCTCCTCTTTCCCTCTCCGATTACCCAAAGCCGGGTGGGTGTGTTTTTCGCATTAAAACCGCCAGGTAAAGCCAAGCGGGTTATTCCAAGATGCTAATCAGCGTCAGAGCGCAGAACCGAGCTGCTTCCTTCAGGGATTATCACGACCCGTTGCCTCAGCGCGGATGGGTTTGCTCTGACTCAGAGCTATGCCGAAGCTGCTTGATCTTAGAAAGAGGGAGCTGGCAGGGAGAGCACTGGAGGCCTGGGCTCTAGTCCCAGCCTTGCCACAAGGTTTCCAGGAAAAGGACCGGGGCTCAGATCCTTTCCCAGCCCACGGTTTCTCCAGCTCCCAGCGGCGACGTGCCTCCCTCCATCAGCGGCTGCTGCAGCCCCGGGGCCAGCACCGGCGGCTGCGCTCCCACCTGGGCAGCGAGCAGAAAGGAGAGCAGATTATTTCTGAGTTATTTGTAATCATAAATGTCTTCTGGCTTGTTTTAATGAAGGTTTGAAGAGAAAGTTGTAGGCAGAGCTCTGGCAGCCAGCGAGGATCACATTCCCCCTAAAGAGCTTTGAACTCTTCCTCTTCTCATGAGCCGGCAAAGGTTTTTCTTTCTTGACTTCCATGATCTCTCTCAATGTGCCAGTGCGTTTGTGATAGTGATGTTCCAACCTTCAGTGAGAGCACGGTAAAAAGACCCCCAAACCCCATGCAAGAGGAGATGCTCCATGTCTTAAGGCACGTGGAGAACTGCACCCTCTGCAAGCACCCCTCCATCCACACTGCGGGGCGAGGAACAATGGAAAGGTCCCAAGAATTTCGCATGACGTTGAGCCCCCTGTCTCTGCAGATTTTCTTTAACATCCTTGAAAACATTTTTCTCCCAAAACATCAGAGGAAAACAGCAGAAGTGCAACCCAGGATTGGCTCCGCAACGCGTGCCAAGCACACAACAAAACCCTTTCACAAGCACTAGTCCTGATCAGTGCATTCAAAGTACAGGGGGGGAAATAATACAGAGACTCCCGACAGTAGCCACAGTCACCTGGGGAATAGGGCAAAAGGGGATTTTTGGTATCCAGGGAATTTTTTCTGGACTCCAGGCCAGACCACGGGGGTTTTAAACAATAGGTACCAAGCTGTGACTATAGGCTTGTTTCACATTAAGGTTAACCTAAGGGATGTAGAACTCAGCAGTCTCCATTTGGGAGAGTTGTGGGAGGTTTTTCTGGTTGCACGGTTTCGACTCACTGCCTGGGGTTAGTCCTTCCCCAGACAAGATCCAGAGAAATCCACGGCCGAGGCAAAGCGCAGCTCAGCCTGGACTACCAATGCAAGAAGGTGGCAAGTCCTCCTCATCTCCCAGACTCGGGTGCACACTTGTCCTCCAACCCCACTGCTCCCAGAAACGCGGGGTGTGCTCTCGCCTCTCTCCCAGGCATGCTGGGGGTGGAACATGGAGCCAGACCCGGGGTCAGACCCTCGCTCAGGGCTCTGGCAACTCCAGGACGTGCCAGGGCTGGGGCGCAATGAAGAAGAGGGAATTTTCCAGCAGGAACTTGAGCACATTTGTGATGGACACCGAGCCCACACTGATACTGGGGAATGGTGTTACCCCTCCGATGGAACCAGTCCCATTTCTAGCACGTGCCGTATGCTGGTACCTTCCCAGGCGCTCAGCGCTGCTGGTGATGAGACCAGTAGCATTTCCCCGACGGAGAACAGCCTCAAAATGTCCATTCGTTCCAAGAAAATAATTCAGTACACCAAAAGGACATCTATTTTTGTAACCTGAAGTCTCTCTTGTTGTCACAAGCTCCACTATTACTGACCTGTTCGGTGGGTCATCCTGGAGGTCGTGCTGGAGCAGACTCGGGTGCACAAATGGGATGGTGAATCAAAACCCCTCCATAATGATATCGGAGTGGAGCAAAGTCTTCCTGATGCCATCCAGCAGCTCACTGAAATCTTCACTTTAAGTGCTGTGCTGTGAAAAAGAACAAAACCCAGGAAGAAAACCCTGTTACCAAGAAGGAGGCGACACTTGGGACCGTCACCCAGCAGACCCCTCCACAGCTTCCCACTGCTGCGGGCTGGGGCTGCCGGTGACCCCCATCCCCAACGCACTTCTGGAGCAGCCGGATGTGCCAGGTGGAGCAGGAGGTGACGGGATGGGGTGCAGGTCCCCAGGGAGGGAGCTGGGGTCTCCCTGGCACCCAGCCGGGCAGGACCTGCAGCTCTGCAGGGACCCCCCTCCCTCCCATGGGGTGGGACCCAAACACTGACCCAAATCGGTCGCTCAGTCTCGTACTTGAACCAGGGATCTTCTGGCCCAACGGCAAGAATATTCTCAACCGAGCCATCCTGAACTGATTATTTTTAAATTACGTTTTCTAAAAGCAAGAATGAGCAGACGAGTCAGGGGAAACAGGGAGTCACGTTCCTCTAATCACTTACGTTGCAGTGACAGCTTTACTGCATTTATTTCGAGTCAGCTTTGCAAGAGCCCTTTATCAAGCCGTGCGCAGCTCTCCGTGCCGACGCTGCAGCGTGGGTTTCAAGCCTGGAGCAGCGTTTTGGATACGTCACATCAACGGGCTGCGGGAGCGCGGGATGAAGCACGACCTCCCTCGAGTGCTCGCGGAAAGCGAGTCCAAGCCGCTTCTGGACAGGGCTCTTGGCTCGATGTGACCTAAAAGGATTTCTTTTTCTACTTCTCTTTGAAGTTAAACAAACTCAGACAAAACACATCAAAACCGATTAGGAGTTTCTCTCCACCTTTATGATACTTGAGCTGCTGTGTGCCATCGTCACATGTGAGGAGCCTACCAAAAAGGCATACAGGATCTACAGCCTGGATTATTATAAAAATGGGGGAGGACAGAAAAGGAAATTTTCCCTCTACGCAAAGCAGTTCATCCACGTCTTGCCCTGCTAAACAGCATCTGACGTTTGCAGCCCTTGCTCTCCACGGCTGACCACAGCTCTCCTGCTCGAGCGTGACTTGGTTGCTCATGTTCTTCCCCTGCTTTTTCAGGATCTTCTCTTTCTTGGCCCAAAGAAGAGCCATCCTCGCTGCTCTGCAGTCCTGATGGTTCTCCTGAGTCAAGTCCCACCAACGCCAAACCGCAGGGATGCGAGGGAGTCCCTGAACACCGCTCACACCTGGGGGGTCAAGAGATCGGTCAAGGAGATTCGGGCTTCAAAACCCCCTGGTCCGTCCCCGTGCAACAGCGAGAGGTGTTAAGCAGCCGATAGCTGGTGGGGAGCAGGTGCCTCTCGCATGGGATTTGCCGTATCCCCCCAGCACACCCAACTGGCCCTGGCCCCAGGCGGGGATTCGTTGCAGAAGGGCCAGAGGCAGCTACAAGACGACGAGAGCAGCCCCGGGTGAAACGGAGTCAGAAACGGGCGGTGGCTGAGAAGGACCTGGGTGCACCCGGGGGAGCCGGGATCTGATTGTGCGGGAGGAGCGGGAGCTTTCGTCAGCCGTGGAAAAATAGTCAAAGCAGAGGTGCAGGGATGACCCACAAAGGGGGACAGTGGGGAAAGATCCACTTACTCTGCTCAGCGACGGGGGAATTCTGTATCCAGAGTGTTTCCAGCTGGACCAGAAGCCAACTTCTGCAACCAGCCAAGCACCAGCTTTCCAAGCAGAGCCCGTGAGCTGGTAGCACCCCCCCACCCCCCCCCACGCTCACACCCCCCTGCACAGA
>VXBO01008299.1:186341-227436 GCA_013400135.1 Rhinoptilus africanus | reverse complement strand
CTTTAGGGTCCCTTCTAACCCAAACCATCTATGATTCTACGAATGAAAGAAATCCCTGGTGCACACAGGACAAAGCAAAGCCCAGGAGAGCGTCACCACTTCCCAACCCACACAGGGCAGCAGCAGCCCAACAAAAGCAAGCGTGGCCAGAGGCAAAGGCAGCACCTGGGAGCGCTGAGGGAACCGGGAGCCCCAAGGGAACCCATGGGGTGAGCGGCGCAATGTCAGACCTCTTCATGGCATCAGCGGAACAAGGGTTTCACCTGGGAGACTGCCTCTGACACCAGCACTGCCTGGAAAAGAAAGCAGAGAAGTTTATTCGCTATTTTCATTTTATCAACACTGTTGCACAGCAACGTTCATGAAAGGCACTCACGGGTCTGTGGGATGCCCCAGAAGTTAACAAGAAATGGTGGCTAAACAAGCACTGACCTAGAAACTATGAGCATTTCAAAGCCGTCCTCCTTTTTCTGAGTATTTCTGCCTCTTCGCCAGCCAGGGATCCTCACACCACCACGTTGCACAGCTCTGTGCCATAGCTGGACCCTGCGGCTCTCTGAGCTACATTAGTTGGTGGGGATTTTTTTCCTCGGAGTATGTAAATAAACATCAATATTTTGAACCAAAGACCTCCCAGTAACTAAATATTATTTATCTTAAATCTGTCTCAAAACTAAACAGCTTTGTCACATATGTATAATAATAAAGAAACAAATTACAAAGGAGGAATTTGATTTTATTGGTTTTATTCAAAGCGCACGCAATGGCAATTATTTATATGCCATTTATATGGCAATTTCTAACAACAGGGTTTTCCAGTTCATTGGAGACATTGTCAAAAGTTTGGGTGAAGCTCGTCTCGTTTCCCCACCAGTAACAGGAGACTTCACAGCCTGGCTGTTTGTTTTAGTTCTGCTCATTCCTCACAACAGTGACCGTTTTCAAACCATATCGGGGAAATCCGCCCCTTCACTGGGAAGGCTCCTCGTAAGCAAAGAACATTTGATCACGTAGTCCGAATTTGGGGTTTTTTAGGTATTAACTTGATATCCCAAGCAGAGTTACTGACAATAAACCCCAACATCTTACATCTTGCTTCCTGCAACCAATTAGCACATGACAGCGCACTTGCTAAGGATTAACAAAAAATACCTTTCTTATTTTATCCACACGAATCCTTGCACGGCAGCTAGTGGCATTTTGCATCCTGAATATCTGAGAGACCACACACCTCGCGTATACACCCGATATAGATTTTGGCATTGGTGTATCTCACTTCTCGGTAGCTGGTGGCTGTGCCGCCGGTGTCATTCGAGTAATGCGCTCCGGCATTTCGGAGGTGTCAATCTCCCGGGAGCTCGGCACCCGGCAGGGCATGACGGTGCACGCTGGGGACACTCGGCAGCGGGATTGCAGAGCGAGAGGCCCTTCTGCAAGCCTTAAGCAGGTTGAAAATCTCCCTGCCGGCAGTGGAAATCTGTCTCGGGGAGGATCATAGGATAAAAACAAAGACTTTGAAACCACGGAAGAAATTATTTTAAGGCTCGTCAGTGGGATCTGCAGCTCTTGGAACAATGTTGGCAATGAGTAATTGCAGATACAAAAAAAAAAAAAAAAAAGGGTGAGCATAGCTTCAGCCGAGCCCAGCTTAGCAAGAATCCTGCTAATGCCGCTTCCTCCACCTCCAGCAGCTCCTGCCGGGGCCCTGGCCTCCTGGCCAGGCTTCTCCCCTCAGCCGGCAGGTACGGGAGCATTACAACACAAGGAACGGCTCCATCCTGCAAAATGCTGAGCACTGACCTGGCCCGAAGCACATGCTTCATTTAACGCCGTGAGCACTGGGAGCTCACCGGGATTTTTTTTGTAGAGCTAAAGTTTTCAGCAACTGCAGGATGCGGTCCCGCACCTCAGCCGGGGGACGGCTCTCGAGCCCGCAGAAGACTCTTGGTGGATACAGCTGCGAGGCTGCGGGTGCCAAAAGGGGAGATGGGTTTGAAGAGCCATGGGACAAGCACAGAATAAACACCGAAATACAGAGCTGTAGCTGCTGGTTGAGCTGCACCTTCAAGGAACCATCAGCAGCAGCTTGGGCTGCTCTCACCAGCGTCCCTAGCACCTGCCACCGGTCACTGGCAGAGGCGCAGTGCCAAGGAGGGGACTGACCCCGCCTGGCTTCTCTCCCGCTGTTTGAAGTGCCGAGATGTAAAAATCTATAGGATGGAAGCAGCTGGGCACGGGGACAGGCTCGTGTGGCCACCCCCACCAGCCTCGGCTCCCGTGGACTTGAGGAACACCAACACGTGCAGATGGGCTCCTGCTTTCATGGACTCACAGAATAGTTTGGCTTGGAAGGGACCTTTAAAGGCCATCTAGTCCAACCCCCTACCATGATCAAGGACATCTTCAACTAGATCAGGTTGCTCAAAGCCCCGTCCAACCCGACCTTGAATGTTTCCAGGGACGGCGCTTTCATTCCAGCTTGTTTTAGTTCTTAGAAAAGGATTGTTCAAAATTAATTTCTTGCTGGTTTATCTGCTACATCCTCATGCGGAGCCAGTGATGGCAAAGGACAGGCACAGGCACCCAGAGGGGTCTCAGACTAAAAGGCAAAGCAAGCCAAGCCACCCTTTCTGCAAAATATCTTCTCTCAGGGCTTTTGTGAACTCAGGGTTACAAGGAACGAGGGATACCATTTAAATACAAAATGTTGGTGGACACTGTATTAAAAGGTTTTACATCTTTGTTACACCGAGGCAGCAGCTTTGTCAATAAACTGAGCCAGCTTCACATCTCTCTTGGTCAGTCCACCGCAGTCGTGGGAAATCAGAGTTATCTGAACCTGTCAAAAAGGAGAAGAAAGGGGTTACAAAGTTCTGATCTTTGGCACGTAGGCTGAGCAGCAATTCATCGGGAACACTGCCTGTCTCTGTAATGAATTGGTTTTACACGATGCTCCTGGCGAGCGGGGAGCTGGACACCCACTGCTCATGTAAACCAGGAGACGCTGTAGGTGAGGAGGCTTAACAGAGCCTGAAGTCTCACCAAAGCGAGCCCCTTCACAGAAAAAAACAGGCTTTGCATTCTTGGGTTTCATCCAAGAAGAGGTGTCCGATTAAATAACTCATTCTTTACATTTAAATTCCACGGATTGGTTTCATGACAAACCTGGGCCAGTGACCAAGCTGCCAACAGCGGAGTCAGGGGCTCATGCGTTTTGTTAAAAACCAGCACCCTGAAGGTGAAAAAACTGTTGAGCTTGTTGCAGATTAATTTCAAAAAGAAAAACAAACGGACTGGTGCATTTTGCTATGACGCAGCTGCCTGCGCGGGTTTGTTTAGACTAAGCCAGACGACAAGTTGGGCGTTACTTTGTCTCGCCTTTGACTTAGATTTTGGGAAGAGAGAAGAGGAGGAAAAAAAAAAAAAAAGATAAATTCTAAACATTCTGGAAAGCCAAGAAAGTCAAGATGTGTAGGTGATCAGGACTTTGTCTGCTGATCATTTAATGTCCCCTTAAACAGGGCGACCTAAAGGGCTGGTGAGGAGAAACCCCTGCTGGGGGAGAGGTCTCCCCCAGGCCTGGGGGTGGTGATTCCACACGTCCTTTTAGCATATTTTTAGCAGGATTGGCATATATTCATCAAACGCTAAACCAAGCAACTCAATACAATGCAATGAGAAGTATGAGAAAATAAAAATAAAGGTATAGCAGTAATTTCCCCCTTCACACAGCACCTTTCATTCAAGGGTTGCCGTATACCTTGTAAATATGAGACCACCATCAGTTAGGTAATATTATAAACAAATTTTATAAGCTGCGATGTTTGAGACATAGAGGCCTACAATATTTTTAAAAATCAAACCTAAATTAAGACTGCCAGGCTCCTGTATAGGTAGGTACCTACACACCGACGGTCGGCTACCTTACACCGCCGGGCTCCCCATGTGTTGCACAGAAAGGAATGAGAGTTGGTGAGAAGTTTCAAAACAGTCATTTATTCAGGCTGGCCAAATAAGACTTTAAAGGCTTCTATTTTATTTTTAGGACTCAGCCAGAGAGGTGAAGCGACAGGTCCAAACAATGCAGCTGGTAGCAAACAACTGCAAAGAGCTTGATTCCATATCACCGCTACAAATATCTTAATATATCTTTAAAATCTCAAATTTCTTTATAAAGAAACAACCTCTTTCCCTCTCTTCCTTGTATATAATCTACAAAAAAAGGCAGAGAAAACGGGTCAGTGGTTTGGTCTCCTTAACTTGCCGTGCCTGCAACTAGAGCTGGCGAACATGTTACCTTGCTGTAGACATTAAACCATTCCGGGTGATGATTCATCTTCTCTGCTTGCAGAGCAACACGTGTCATAAATCCAAAAGCCTGAGGAGAGAAAGAGCAAAGAGGAAAATACTCCTCCACCTGTCAGGACTGGCAGTGGAGCTGCAACATTCATTCCAAAATCTCAAGAACTCCTTGAGACGCTCCTGACTGCTGCAGCTCGGGTTTGTGTTTGATAAAGGAGCATTTCAATGCATGAAATCATAGAACGGTTTGGGTTGGAAGGGACCTTTAGAGGTCATCAAGTTCAACCCCCCCTGCAATGAGCAGGGACATCTTCAACTCGATCAGGCTGCTCCAAGCCCCGTCCAACCTGGCCTTGAACCCCTCCAGGGATGGGGCAGCCACAGCTTCTCTGGGCAACCTGGGCCAGGGGCTCACCCCCCTCACAGCAAAGGATTTCTGCCTCAGATCTCACCTAAATCTCCCCTCTTCCAGTTTAATACTGTTCCCCTTTGTCCCATGGCTCCCCTCCCTGCTCCAGAGTCCCTCCCCAGCTTTCCTGGAGCCCCCTGAGGGACTGGAAGGTCTCCCCGGAGCCTTCTCTTCTCCAGGCTGACCCCCCCCAGCTCTCTCAGCCTGTCCCCACAGCAGAGGGGCTCCAGCCCCGCCAGCATCTCTGCATCTCCTGAGGCTGCTGAAATCATCCCCTTCAGACCCCGGTACATCACTCTGCTCACAGTTACTTACCCCAGGATTCAAAGCCATTGCACAAGAGCAAGGATTTTTACCTTTGGCATCCATCAGCGATTTTAAACATCCACCTCAACACCCCTCATCCCTTACTGCATCTCAGAAACATGCCATTCCTAATTCAGCAGCAGGGCACAGTATTCCTGTACTAGACAGATACCAATTCCAGAAACACATCCTTTCACATAACCATTTTGCTGTTTCTTTTCCTGGTGGGGAGAAAGGCAGCGGGTGGGTTTGCCCCTCCACTTTATGAGAAAATATTTTCCCTTAAAATGAATTAAAATAGGTTTCGCAATCCTCTGCCCCTCTATTCAGCACAGCACGCTCCCCCAGGACACAGGTTTTATCACAGGCTCAGGAAGAAAATAACAGCAGGCCCTTGCCAAAATACTTCGGAGCAAATCAGTACATTATAAAGAAAATTAGAATGTCCATGTAAATCAAGAATGCAATTACACAGCGGGGCCCGAAGGGCCTCGGTGCGTGAGTGGGACGCCTCTAAGTCAGTGGGTTTTGTTCGTACCGAGCTCCATCCGTCAGGGCTCAGGACCTGAATTAACATGCAAAGCGAAAGTAACATCCACGTTATAGTCTGGTTCGTATTATAATACAACAAGCTCAACAAAACCCTACCTGATTTAGGTAGGTTTTTAGTGCTAATTTATGGGAGAGAATGTATATAGCCCACATTCCACCAAGCGACGGCCCTTTCAAACAAACATGTGGTCAATGAATAACATATAATGGTTGATAATAGTTTCAAGTCTTTTTTCCTCTCACAAATTACAAAAACCTTTCAGTAAAAAAGGAATCGGTGCCTGGATGAAGTATGACTTTGTTAGTCGCTTTGCCAGTCAAATGAAGGCAAACGTTATAATCAGAGAAAATCATTCCAATGAGGTTTGTCATTTGGAAATCACCAAACTGTCAGCAATTAAAAAGCTTTTTTCTTTGACCCAAGAGCATTCCAAAATTCAGGAAAATCTAACTTCCCTTGAAGCTCTCGCTTGGTTTAGTTTTACTTCGAGTGAACAATTACTTTTAAAAATTTGCAAATGTTTCAGCAGCCCGCTTTGAAGCGGAAAGCTGTAAGTTGTGCGTTAGATGTTAGCAATGATTTGGAAAACTTCTGCATTAATAGCTCTGAAAGATATTTGATTTAAGTGGTTTTAGAGTGTCCGTGGGCTTAATAGGAATGGTATTTCCAACACAGCAATCCATACACAGAAATGTCCCAAAAGAATTAAACCAGCAGTGCATCTGCAACTAGATTGCCTTTGTACGAACAAACAGCAAGGGAAAAAATACATTAAATGTATGAAAACTCTACCAGGTTCACGTATGCTCTACCAGTGTCCGTCTGTCCATCCCAGGAACTCCCCCACCTGTGCACATACGCAGGTTACACCACACAAACACAACCCACTGACCGTGTGACAATAATCACCTCTCCAGCCGAAGGCAGACAGAGAGAACCACGCAAGCAAACGAGACCACTAAATTAATCTGCCCTGCGGACCCTCCTTCATGCTTTGTGACAGCAAATCCTCCTGCGCAGTGGACCACCAAATCCTTCCTGCGCAGTGGACCAGCTAGTCCTCCCCGCTCAGTGGACTACCAAATCCTCTCCGCTCAGTGGACCACCCAATTCACCCCCATCAGTGGGCCACCAAATCCTCCTCACTCAGCAGACCACCCAATCCTCACCAATCAGCAGACCACCAAATCCTCCTGCCGAGTGGACCACCATGTCAACCCACTGCCTCTCCCCACTGAGACAGTAAAAAGCCCCCAGTTGGATAAAACAGTCACTGGTCTTTACGCTGTTCATCTTGCCAAAGAGTGCTCAACTTGGGGCTGTCCAAGTCATGAAAACAAATTAATTTTGGAGCCAAGGAAGCCCCCAGGACAGGTCCTGCCACAGCGAAAGACGCATCGCACACGCCCCGCTCTGCTCAGAGACGTTCTCCCTCATTGCACATTACCCAAAGCAACTTATTTCTTGCTTTTTAGTTTATTTTCATTATATGCAAGAAGTATCTCCCACTAAGAAAATGCGCTCCAGTTCTACCGAGCAATTTCACCAGCACAATCTCCATTAGGGTCCTAAATACTTCCTTTGCTCATTAAACGAATTAGAAGGCTATTGTTTATGAATCACCTTTATATTTGTAGAGCCATAACCTTTCTTCGGGAAAACACAATTGGCTCTGGAAGGAAAAGATATTTAGGTTTGATTAGATATGAAAACACTATTACATAAAATCAGTTTGGACATTTCTTCACGTCTTGAAACTTGATCGGTAATTTGGTCTAATTGGTGATCAAGGAAACTATCTTGTGATCAATTAAAGTAATTACCACATTCCGGCAACACAACCAACCTTAATTTGAGCAGGAGTCTGCACTTCTTCAACTTTAATTAAAAATAATGAAAATTATTAAGCAGTCTGCAGTGCAAGATCATTGTCAAGACTGCACTGGTGGGCAGAGTTTATCAGACCATCACACATTTCTTGACGAAAGAGGGACAAGTACTTTACTCACAACAGCAAGACCCAACACAATCTTGACTTTCGCTATATTAATAACAGAGTCCTGCAGCCCCTCGGACACCGACGAGAACTTTTTCAGGTTTTTCCCTGAAAAAATATAAAGAGAGGAGAAAGAAAGGACTCGAGCATTCTCCAGAAGCCATTACAAAGTCTTAAAAGAGACTTTGATGTATTAAATATTATAAAGTAGTCTGATATTTCAGTTACAGACTGACATTTTCAACCTAATCCTTTTAGGACATTTAGGCTAAAATAACATCCAGACATACAGGTTATTCTAAATAAATTCATCCCATCACCCCTGTGATGGCAGTCTCCAAAATCCCTGTAATGAAGCACCAACAGCGTTAGAACAAATGACGAGTGAAGCAATTCTGCGCAGACAAGGAGATGCCTTGGGTGTGCCAGGACGTCTCTTCCCTTCATGTCTTTTAAGATCATGAAAGAAGGAACTAAAAACTAATGGGGTTTCAGTCGTAACATCATTTTTAAAATGGTTCTTAAATACTCCCAGCCACAGCTTGTCTCCATGAGATAAAAATCAGGGCTACTCTCTGAAGAACAAGTTAACGTAATAAAGTAAAACATGGTGTTCCAGGACTGGCCAAATTGCTTTTGGAAGTGACAAAATACGCTATCACAAAATAAGACTTAATGCGATTTTTGTGGCCTGAGAATGGGAAAACCAGGGCCAGACACTTTACTGTCAGAAGTGGGAGGAAAGATGAAATTCCATCCGCCCTCCGCACCGCACAACGCCGGCAGAGCCAACGGCATCCCGGAGCTAATCTGCTATTATTCTTCCTTTCACACTTCTTAAGCAAGGAATCAATTCATCTTAATACTTTTTAAACATGCTGCTTTCGCACAATGCTTGCCAACATTATCTTGATGAGTTACACATCAAAGGAGCACAGGTCGCTCATACATCACCCGCCCGCGAGTCCCCAGTGATGGATTACCCCAGAGCATCTCCAGAACAAAGCGGCTGACAGAACTTGACTCAAAAGCGGAGATATTCAAGAAAAAACAGCTGAAAGGCTCAACGACATAACCATACGGGGGTTTTATTTATTTGTTTTAAAATGCGTACGCTATGAAGAGCCTACCAAGGCTTCTTAAATCCTTCGGACACCCAGCCAAGAAAACTATATGCTAATCACCAGTACATTAAGGTTTCTGCCTCTCATCTGTCATTATAAGGCTGGAGGTAGCATTAACCTTGACCTTCTGCAGCACGAGGGCTACCTGTCTTCCCTTCCCCACCCAGCCCGGCTGCATCCGTACCATTTACCAGTGGGGAACGAATAAATAAAGCAAGTTACAGTGACACTGTCACACGAGGCAAGAGACTGGCTTTCACGCATTTGCTTTCCATTCACCCAAGGAAAAAAATACCCTCGTGCGCAGTATATAGCACGTGTGCTCCTTAGCAGTTTGACACTTAGAACAACAATAAACTCAAATCATTAAGGTTCACTTCCAAACTGCAGAAGCTTTCGCATACCCAGCTGACATTCCTACCTAACAGTGAGCTCTGGGCCAGCAGATAAAAGGGAAAAGCTCTTTAATGTCGAGCTATTTTAAGTTATGTTTAGCTAGTCGTGAGGGTTTGACTCAATCTCATGACATTTTCTGCTGTGCTTTCAAGGAAAGTTGAGGGTTTGGTTTATTTTAATACTGTTTACTCCATGAAGAAAGACTTTTACCTTACAAATATGCAAAAAATCACCTCACAAGGCTACGCTCTTCATCTGGCAGTGACAATATGGTTAAAACACAAAAAAAAGAAAAATCCAACTAGTATTTGGGCAGGTGACGGCAGCACAGGAGGGCAGGTATTCATTCTCAAAACCATTTTGGGATTATCCCCTGTTGGCATCATCACCCTGCCTGAACTATCCCCAGGGATATCGGATCCATGTGGCATTAGGTATTTTCCTCTTTTCTTCTTTTTTTTTGGCCTTGTGTGGATTCATCCACAACACAAACCAGGGTAACACCTTCATATCGCTCTTCCCCTTTTTAATACCATTCCAAGAACAGCAGTACAGTCCTTAAGAACGCAACTAAATCACGTCCCAAAATAGAAATAAACTCGGATTATTCCTGTCCCACCTCTCCAGGGAGAGCGCAAGCAACGGACAAGTTGGTTCCCTCCATCCCACCCCACCCAGGCAAGGGGCAGCCAGCAGGGTCTGATGGGGAACACCACCTAACAAACCACAAGTAGATAATTTTTATTTTTGTTTTCCTCTTTAATAGATTGAGCAGGAAAATACTGTGAATTCAGCCAACCTTCCCATTCCCCAAGCATCCTAACTCTGAAAGACACTAACAAAGGAATTCTACAGACACACTGGCATGTACTGAGGTGCCATTTCCTAACAAAATGTGAAACTAAAAAAAAACCACCCCACAGCTACAACTTCCAACTGAATTGTCCATGTTTTTCTGCGTTTACAATATCCTTTTAACATCCAGAGCCGACTGCCCGCATCCCCCATACTTATCTGCACACGTCATTTATACAAAAGTGAAACGCTGCTTTGTGCTCTAAAAAAAGTTACCTATTTATATTCCTATTCTAGCTGTAAACACTGCTCTCCATGTTAGATCTGCAGCGGCGCATGTGAAAACCTTTACACCATGTTCTACAAAGAACGCTGTTTCTGTCTCCCAACACTTGTTTACAATTATGTCGGTGAAGAAACTAGCTCGCCAGCTCTATATCAAACATTTTTGACAGCAAAAGCACAAACACTGATCTATTCTAAGTAGTTTGCCACTCTATATAATCTTGGAAAAGGCATTCTTGCCTTTGATTCTAAAAATGTTTATACTTCATACATTATGCAAATAGTTTTTATATATTAAGAAATAATGCAAGCAAAGCTCAAGTTAAATTAAATTCTTCAACAATAACCTTGCCAAAGCACTGATTTTCCTATAAAAAAAAATTATTCCAATTTGTTGATCTTACATTGGATGAAACATACTGTAACAATCTTCATAATTTATGTCCTGTTGGGACACTATGATTTAAAGTAACATAATACAGACCAGCATCACTGCTAATCTAAACCACCTGACCAGATAAACAACAGTTTCCCCTTCTCTCTTCATTGAGGGTATTTCTGTTTATTGTCATATGATTTACCAATTTGAAGAACACGAGGAATAAATGGAGGCAAAGAGAAGCGGAGCTCGGAGGCATGGCCTTTCCTCAACAGGGGACGTTTCTCACACAGGTACCGGTACAATGTCAAGAGCCGCAGGAGATGACAGAAGGCAATTCCAGGAATGCTGTCCCAGGAAAACCCAGGACGCTTGGAAGTTTACACGCGCTCGGCACAATCCAGACCAGGTGGGGCACGAGACGGTGACACCATCCCGATGATGCTGGAGATGCAGCTCTCCAAAGGCGGTCTGAGCCAAAGGCTCAACCTTCCGAACTCAACGGTGACCCAAGCTACAACACCACTTTGGCATAAAGCAGGTGCGAAGTGGAATTTGCCCCATCTGAGTTTCAACGGGTCTGAAAACCAAATAATTTTCTGCTAAGGCCAGGGGGTATGGGGATCAGTGCAAGGAAAGGGACTAAGAGGAAGACAGAGAGCACTGACCTGCTCGTAAAGCCTCCTCCTTGCTTCACCTTCCCCTTCCTCTCATGCTCACTAAGCGTCTGAAATACCCTCACATGCAATCTGCATGACAAACCTCAACTTTTATCTTTTCTAAGCCTGTTTATATCAAAATTTTCGTAACTGCTGAATTTAGATCTATTTTTCTCTTATTGGTGATAATATGATACCAAATGTTACATCTATTACACCTTCTTCCTCGTCACTTCTCAACTTTTCCAGCAGCCTCAGATCATTTTTCCTATTCTCATTTTTATTACTGTAAGCGATCGCACCTGGATTTCATGAACAGAAAGCAGATAATATGCTCGGTGATTCAATGAACAGACTTCACGCCAAAATTAACCACCTATTCCACCAAAAAGATTTATAAACTCGATGGAGTGGAAGCGAGAGAACATAGAGATGCCTTAAAGCAGCATAAAAAACTTTTTTCTATGAGCGATAAAAGTTTCAAGCCTAGACTCCACGGGGTCAATACAACCTTCTATAAAATACATTCATTTGCTTATAAGGAGATAAAAATAATTATAGTTGCCCATAAAGACTACTGCAAAATAAGCAGACATCCTAAATCCCAAACAAACCTGGAACAAGGTCCCATGATATTTGTGATATATCACTTCACATAGAATTATTCAGAAGAAAGGCTTTTTTTCCTCCCCTCAGTTCCAGTTCCTTAGCACTCTAGGTAAACATAGCCTCATAAATATTATTTTATTGATTCAAAAATGTAGATCTGTAAATTAGATTTTTAGAGAAAAAGAAGGAAAATAATCCCAGGTTTCAGGACTGAACTAGAAAATGAAAGAAATCCTCCAGCCATGTAGTCAGCTAAATGTGACTCTCCACTTCCCAAGCCATTTTTTGGTGCTTTGTGCTCAAAAATGGAATATAAAGGTTGCACTTAGGAGGTTTACACCAAATAAAATGGCTATTTCAAGAAACACGACTTTTTTAAATGAACTTTTTGCGCCCTACCTAAAAACATTAAATAATACAGCAAAGCCCCCATTAACCAAGCACCTGCTAAAGCAATCAGTCACTTAAAATAATAAACTCTCTTGGCTGTGCAACTGAAGGATGGATGATAATTTTACTTGTTAAAGCAAATGTTTGGCCCAGCAAATCAAACCCCTGGCTGTACTGTAATAAAGCCATCACCCAAACCACTATAAAAATAAACTGGTAACGAGGCGCAGTTGGTCCCCAGTTCCAACCTTCCGAATCCGGGCACCTGAACCCACAGGCTTCGTGTGGCATGAGGATGGTGCCACTCGGGCAATGAACCACGCTCCATCCCACGGTGCCAGCCCATGACATGAAACTATTGTCAAACAGACCAAATCAGAATTAATTTAAGCGAATGCTCCACTTCAAAAAGGTGCTTGACTCCTCTGACTTTTCTAGAGCTCGGGTCGGGTGTAGAAGAACAGAATTCATTATCCCATCCCACAGCAGAACAAAATACTACTATTTTCCCCAATGTTTCTTTTTACTTGTATGCGAAGGAATGATTTCATTCCACAGACATGAAAGTGCAGCTCACGCACCATACATGCTGTTGATAACATAGGGAGCGCTCAGACAAAACTCTCCTTGGTCTTTTGGCCAAGACTGCACACACTACCAGTTTCATATCCAAAATCTCTGCTGAATATCCAAGGGCAATCATATCCTGCCTCTGATAATCTTCTAAATCTCTGCCATTTATGATCCTAAGAAAACATCAAAGAGTGATAAGAAAGGCATTGCTTTATGACGGATTAAGAGAAGAAGCAGCTGGTCTCACGACCATTTCATCTTCCACTATCCTCCAACCCGCTACACCGTCAGCTTTTTTATTTTGTTTTGTATTTTTAAAGACAAGGGAAACAACTCAAACATGAGACAGAGGAATCGCAATGGAGGTGTGAGGAATGTGGAGAGGTCTGATCACCACCTCGGCCAAGCCAGAATCTATAAAGACCTAAAGCTGTGAAATAAAGCAAACTGAGGAATACTTACTGCAGATCCAGACAGGGAACCATTTCACTCAGCTGAGCTGCTGAAATATTGTCAGAATGGGTCTTCATGTTTGGATGCCTCTTATAGGAGAGTAGATGACCGTGGGGGCAGTGAACTCAGCAGAAGACTTACCTGCACCAGCAACGGCAGGCTTTTACTTTATACTGCACTATAAAATTCAAATATTATTTTGCAGAAAGACATTTCAAGTCTAGAAGTGAGAGATCCTTCGAAGAAAAAGTACAAGAGCGCAAGCATCTTCCCAGACGACATGTTTCCCCGTGGGGCATCCTTCAGCCTCAGAGCAGTTGGGTACCTCGCCTGGTATGCCATGCTCACCGTTCCCTACGCGATCTATAGGTCACCTAGACCCGTGCTTCATCTCCTGCCTCTGGTATTTGGAAGAATGGCTCGAGCAGGTCATGGAAAAATGGACAAAGGCAACTATGTTATTAAGAACGAGGCGCACTTAACTGCCAACAATTTAGACAGACAACCCACACTTAACATTTTCAACTGTCTTCAGACCCCTCCGTGTGCTCCACTCATGTGGCTGGGAGTGTGCAATATATAGAGAGGTTCCATGTTTTTTTTTTTTTATCGGTTGTTTTTTTTACTGAGACACAAGGGTTCCTCTGGGCTGCCCACCCCATTTGTACATCGGTACATCTGGAAACGGAGAGACGAGCTCACAAGGGGAAACAAATCCTAATTCTGAGTCCTCCAGTCAACGTCAAATTTATTTTAGAAATTCATATGAGAACACCACAAAGGGAAACCCTTTGTACGCCTCTGGTTTTTTATTAGATTGGACATTACAAAATGCAGGCATAAACACAACGTCCTGGGCTTGCACAACTAACACTATTTTTGCTTGCTACGACACCCATCCACTGCATCACAGAATAAAGATTCTCCCGACCAGGGACACCTTGGTCATACACGTATATTTAACTGCTTACTGTTATTCTCATCACAGCAGGAGCAAAATCCCACTAGATCATGAAATCGGGACTTTCCCCTCTGATCCTAGGAATAAAAAATGTTTTCCTACAAAGCATCCTTAGCAATAAATAAACCCAACAGTGCGGTGCTGACTTGGCACTGGGCTCCCCACTCATCAGCACGTTCCCCACCGAACCCCTCCAAGACATCACAGCCAGCTTTACGTTCGTCCAAAGCAACTTCTCATCTCAACCCAGCACAATTAAAGGAAAAAACCAGCAAGGGGAGGAGGAAGAAGGGAAGCTCTCCCCCCAAAAGATCCTACATGAAGCGGGTTTGCAGCTTTATAAAAGAAGAATGAATAAAGTTGCACTCGCCTCACCCTGATAAACCGTGGGCCTTGCCAGTGGCTTTTCGGAGCAGATGTAACGTTTTAGCCAAACGTGATTGTTTGTGAAAGAAATAATTCTGATCAAAACCCAAAATTGCAGCCAGCAGAAGCGCTGCACTTCGTCATGTTAATCCGCCCTGACGGGGAACGGCGAGCGGAGATTCCTACTGCGAGAGGAGCAGATGCGAAAGGTCAGCGCCGGCCCGCGACTTCAAAACCCTTAACGTGTAAAACAGTGTGCATTAAAGCCTGAAACGGCTCACCGCCGGATTAACGGATGTCCGCTAAGTGGGTTTGATGTGCTTTTGGTGAGTAATGGTTAATTTTTAAATACAGGTGTTGTAGTTTTATTTCAGTTTATTCTGCCAGCCAGAGTCCATTTTTAATTACAATCGCAGAGGAGAATATCCCAAAGCCTGTCTCTCCTTCATGGGAGTACGAGAAAGTGAGAGCTGCTGGTGTAAGAGGCAATTTATGGTTTGAAAATGTAGTAGGGCCTTACTGCAAATGCAAGGGGATGCAAAAGGTTAAACAACCAAGACACAGAGATGTGCTGTTTGCATTTAATCAGCATCTTTCCAGCACCCCCATAAAAATAAATTTTAATGGAGAAAGAGTTGCAAGACACGAGGTGTCCTTAACCGAAAAGGTAAAAAATTATTCTGAGTGACAATCTTCTTCAGGAAAGGCAACATCAGTCTCACTTGTATTTTCCCAAATGAAAGTGTCCAACAGGATTCAAACCTGTTGAATTTTCCATTCATTTTCCAAAGGTGGTTTAACAAGGAAAGAGCTTGAACTGTGGTTAAAATCAAACTGACCCGCTCACATTTCTCTCTTTGGTAGGAATCTACAGCGGCCCTGCCTGCATGGCTGACAGAACGTTTGTTCTCTTCAATTCAAACGGAATGAACAATCAATTTGTGCAGCTGAAAAAAAAAAAAAAGAGAAACATTTCTTCTACTCCACATCCACAAGCCAGCTCGTGAAACCCAAAAGGCGTTTTGACAAATAATTTCTTTCGCACTTTCAGATCAATGCATGAAACAAGCATAAGGCAAATGCTATAATAATTTTTACTTGAGTCACAATAAATCCATCTTTTAAGGAAAGCATCTGCGTTAGAGCCAACTGGAGAGCTGCCCAAAGGTCAGCTGGGCAGATTTAAGCAGCGGCCTGCTTAAACGGAGATACAACAGGTCTAGTTGGTGGGGCAAACTCAGTAATTAGAAACACCACCCCCTCCCAATAATTATAAACAATAAAATTATGGTTTATTCTAAGGAGAAATATGACTTAGCTCATCCGGAAAATAAGCATGCATCACCACAGTTAAGTCACAAGAAAAATTAAACTAATGCAACTTCTGTGACGCCTGCGATGGGACATCTCGCACGATCAAGGAGATGAAGAACACGTGCTCACTCTGAGCCTTCAACTTAAACATGATTGATTTTACTTAATACAATTAATGTCGTGACATTTTAAATAATCCTGGTAGTCCGAGAGTGGTGGTACTGCCACGATGATGTTACAGGGGTGACACTAGTGCTGTAACTCACCACAAGCAGATGGGACGGGAGGGCGGTGGGATCTGCACACGCAGGTTCTGGCTGAAGAGCCAAGACACCCCGTGGTATGAAGAGGAGCAACCTCTGCTCACCACCTGCCTGTCTTTCACCAGGCATGGATTTCTCACACGCATCAGAGCTGCGAGGCTATACTGAAGGGACTGAAGGACAAAACAACGGTTCCCAGACACAGAGGGAAAAGCTAATTGTGAAGGACTTTCAAAGACGTAAGAGGCTGCTGATGCACTAAGGCAACTCTCTTCAACAGAAAAGTGTTGCCAAGTGCAAAACATTGGTCTGAAAATATTCTGAAGCACTGGCTGACTTTATGTACGGTTTTGTACCCCACCAGCCATGCTGGCCACGAGAAGAAAATAAACCCTGTACTTCCCAGCTCTCAGTACCAAGGATTTCATTTCTGCCTAGACGCAACCCAACAGCGTATTTCCACCAGTATGAACTTTCTAGCTTTGCAGAATTTCCCACTGCTGGCTGTCAGGTTACTGGAAGCATCACTGGGCAAAGGACACGTTGACCAGGGCACCAGTATCATCTCCTCCTCCTCCTCGACCCGGGAAGGAGAACCGTAAGCTCTCAAAGGAGCCAACTCCCCAGAACTTCTCCTTTCATTTCCCCCAGACCCGGAGCTCCCTGCCTTCCACGGGCAGCACCAGGCAGTGATGTGGGCAGCGGACCTCGTCCAGGTCCCGCAGCTGTACCTTGACCCTCCAACCCACCAACTCGGAGGTGAGAGTGTTCTTTGCTCAGTCAATCACACCAACAAACTCAAAGAAGGTGTCACCATCCAGGAATCATATATTTTTACCGTGCTCCACTCCGAAACACTTGAGGCAAATCGTTCACTCCGTCTCAGCCTGCAGGTCAACCTCTAACGCCCCGAAAACTTCACTATCAGTTTCTAATAAAGGGAAATGTCAACAGGCAGATACGCCAGAAATTCATTATTTTGAGATACTAAGATTTTTCTCAACTCTGTAAACCCACTCATAAATAATTCTGATTTATTGTAAATCGGTTATTGTATTCATAAACGCAGGGAAGTTAGTGAACAACGTAACTACCAGAAGAAATACTTTCATAACTTTGCAGGTGCGCAAATCACAGCATATGGGAGAGGACTCAAAGGATAATAGAAAACGAAGCAGTTTAGGAAAGACTATATGAAAACCAGCACCTTCCAAGGCAGATTAAAAAAAAAAAAATAATCATTTCTTTTCATTTGACAGGCAATCTAATGCAAAACTCTAGCAGAGGGAGCAAGCAGACCGATGCTACATTAAAAATAGCCATTCCCTCCCCCCAGACGAATGAAAACAGGTTTGTCTTTTGATGAGCAAAAGTGACAGTCGGGGCTGAGGCTGCCCAGGCTTTGAGGTTAAACACAACTGACATAAGCTGCACCTGAATCCAATCAGTCCCTGGGCTCTGAGAAGATTCACACGCGAGGACTAAATTTGTCACAAATGGGTTGGTTTCCGATCCTCCTGTAGCCAACTTGCTTTATTCTGACCCCCGTTTAACAAATCAACTTAATGGGCACTGGGAGTGCTATAAAACTTAACAATGGAGTGATTTTAACTTTTAAAATATAGTTATGAAGCAAAATGTTGGAGAGCTCCTTCAATACTGGAAATCAAATTAAATCTAGACATTTTTTAACAGTCTTGACAGATATAATCCTAGTTACCATGTAAATTTATGGTAAGCTGCTGTGATATTAGCCACAGGTGCTACTTTTAATATATGGCCCGCATCTGGCTGGGAATAAAATTTCTCAGAGGACTGAAAATGACCTCACTATCAGACAATGGGGAAGAAAAAAACCCACAAGACCGCTGTGGCATATAAAAAGCTGGAGATGTGGTCCACAACGAAATATTTAACATAAAATTCATTTTAACTCCGCAGACCGTAGGTTAAAGGATATTATGTTTTCAATACGTTAAAGGCGTGGACGTATTTCAGCCAAACAGCCAAAAGATTAAGTACATAAAGCGGCAATGAAATACACTGCCTACGTATATAAAAACAAATTCTCCGATCTTTGATCAATGCAGAAGACAAAGTAATGTGCCGGGAGTAGAAAAAGTAAGTATTGGCACGGATTATGTTACCAGGTGCCAGCGTCGAAACAAATAAAGAGTATTCATCGCATATCCTACCAAATTTGTTCGGATATGTAATTGTGATAATACAACAAGGATGATCAATTTAAAGGCACAAATCTGAGCACATCTCCCTCCAGCTAAAGGAAAATATCCAGCATTTCAATGAGGCAAGGGGGGAAAAAGGCATCTACTGTAACATGCTCTGTCTGTTTTTTTTTTTTTCCCTGCATCTCAAGCAAAAGAGCTAGAAAATTTGGGAAGGAATTGTGAAGCGAGAAGAATAATTTATTGAACCATCCTAGATTTTCTGCACATCTTTAAATATGTTCTCAAAAACCCAGAGTCCACAACTGGAATGAACCACATGTGCTACCGCACTTGCGTCACACCGTTCTCCAAAGCCCTTCCCTACTGTCCCCGCTGCCCAGGCTCATCTTTCGCCGGTGTCTTGCAGCCCCAGAACACAAAACCTCTTTAAAACAGCTTTTAAAACTCTTAGAGCATTTGATTTCCTGTCATTTTATAAAATGATGTTAGAGCTCTTATGGAGACTTCCTATGTGAATTTTTTTTTAAAAAAGCCCCAATCTTAATTAAAAACTTACCCTATAAAAGAAAGCAGCTGTAAATGCTGAACCTGACCATCAGCAAACATGCCCACCTTTGTAATTTCCGAACTGCGTTTTCTGCCTTGGCGTGATTACTGAAGGAAATGCAATCACACAGGCAGTTGCCCCTTAAACCCTCTGGTCAAATCCAACCAAATTTGACAAGAGACATGGAAGTCTCAGAGTTAAGATGTTCCTGCAAATTTGGTGAAAACGAGCAGCTGGGTAAGGGACCCAAACCGAGCGGCCGGAGCCCTTGGCAGCCACCCGCCCTGCCAGGACCGGGCTCCAGACAAACCTGGGGAAATTCAGATTTTTAAGCCAGATCCATTCACTTTGTGGGATCACCCTTCCCGAGGTGTGCTGACCTGAAATGCTGAGAAAATCTCAGGAAATTCCTGAGATATGTGCCAGGACATCGAGATCCTCAGCAACCCTTCCTTCCCTCCACGACCAACTTTTAACATTAGCCCCAGTGTTTATGCAGGTTTTTGAGTTTGCAGAACAATAACTGGGAGAAGTTACTGGCATGGTCTGGAGGGGTAAATTAACTTTCTATCCCAATCTTGAATTTCGCTTGGGCAGACTGGAAGCAGAGGGCTTACTCCACAGTTGGAGGAGAAACGTTCTGTTTCTGTAGCACAAAGACATGAATGAACAAGAGCGTGCCTTCTTGATGCCACAAGTGGCCTGAAAGCCTCATTAGCTGCTTTTCTCTTCCCTACAGAGATGGAAAGAGGCCCTGCATAAGCTCCCTGACGTGGCTGTGAGGTTTACCGAGGCTCACCAGCACCCAGACGCAGACTTGCCATGGAGTGGTCCAAGCCCAACTGCTCTCCAAGACCTTGGTCATGGCCAGAGGTTTCCACCAAGTGCACGCTCCAGGGAAAGCAAGGTGAGCAAGCACACCCAACTGAGGGTCCTGGAGCTAAAAGCCTCCAATTTTAACTCATCGCTGCCCACCTGCTGTCCAACAGTGGCAATAACATGCAGCAATTGCAAGGCGTAAGGAGGAACAGACACATCCGTGCCATCGGCCCAGCTCTTCCAGACAAGGTGCTCTCCTCTACAGTTGAGTTACGTTTGCATTTTTTTCTCCCACTGCTGGTGTATTTTATACTTTATACGAGATTCACAACTCCCACCCACCAGGAGCCTGTCTCACACTAAAGGGAACGGGAACCCGTAGCAGCACCCACCACACAGCCCAGTACACCAGGACTGGTGCGTGGTGGGCACCCACAGCAACGGGCTTTCAGTGGGGACCCCAGGCTAGTTTCCAGCTTGTTTCAGAGAATTGTACCTCCAAAGCCCATTTTCATGAAAATGTATCTTCAGACTAACAAATGGCACCAGTGCTTTCAAGTTCTGGGTTACAAGCTAATTCCCTAAGCCAGAAGTGTCATTAGCTTGTCAGCCTCACAAAGGCAGCCCACTGCTGATCGCTTTTAACCGAGCTAATCTCAGCCTGAAAGCTTCAGGAATCTAAATAACTCTTGTTTCACAGAAGTTTCATTTCATCCTCATGCTGAAAATAATATACATAAACCAAGCTCATGTCTACACATTTGCACGACTTTATAATAAAAGTTGTGTTTATATTCTTAACATCTGTTGACATACACAGACTTTGTAAACCTGGCATAGATTTTAAAGAGACAGAATTTTCCATGCATTGTGAACATTATCTGCGAGAGGCAATAAAAAAGCAATGAATACATTAATCATACCAATATCATCTGCAAAACATAAATCTGAAATACCTTTCATGTCAGCTCAGCTACTTTTGGGGGTTTCTTTGGTTTGTATTTTTTTTTTTTTTTACACACCTGATTTTACGTCATCTGTAAAAGGGCAGCAGGAAGATCACCGAGGAAATGATATTTCTTGGTACTTTGGCTTTTACTAAATACTCACAGTTTAAATAACGCAAACAAAATATTTATTAAGTGAAATGAAAGAAGTTGTACCTACAAGTTCAATTTTTTTTCATTGCAGGACTAAATTCCCCCCGCTCTGCTTGTCATTTGTTCCCTAGGTCGTAATAAACATGGTATTTACTAATACTTATTACAAACATAAGCATCAATAAGCATACATGCATAATTTTAATTTACTTTCAACTAATTGAAAGGCAAATACTTGCTTTGTAATACCAGCTCTGAACATCCCCTTGGGAGCTGCATGTTGAGCCCCTTTGATTACAATAACAGGGACGGCTTCTGCCCTCCACAACCGCAAATGGGGACACTGCAGCCAGTTCCTCCGAATCAGCAGGTGAAATTCTGCCTTCGGATATTCATGTATAAACTTGATCCAACCAGAGCTGCCCGGAGGATCCCACCTGCCTAGCTCGTCCTCCCAGCTGGGTACAGAAAGTTCAATTTTGAAGCCAATTCCCAGCCTCTGGTCTCGTTTCTGCCTTACCTAATACCCACCAAGGGCAACCAAGAATGACAGAGACTGGACCAGTATCTCCCAAACAATTCAAGTGGGATTTATTTTTAAGAGTACCCTTTTTAAGGTGACATGTGCTAGAAGTATAAATTTATACTTCATAATTTACTCATCAGCCTATTTAAATATACTCAATTTCCTGTACTGGTATCAATCTTTAAATTAGGAAGACATATGAATATCTACCTATTTTGTAAGATAAATCTAAACAGTCAAAAAAAGCCCAACTTTGCTATTTTTTCCAATGGGTTTTCTAGGTATCTGCTGTTGGGACACACTGATTTGTCTCTTGACCTGTCTGTTGGCAGACTGCCGAAGTCCATCTAATCAAGCTGACTTATTTACAGCGTGCAAACCCACTTTTTTATTAACTTTGGGGAAAAAAAGGTCATTTCTAGTTGCGCTGAACCAACAAAGACTTTGACCGTGCCTCGGCAGAGACACTGTTTCATGAATACTTAAAGCGCAAAGGCTGAAAATCTCAACTCTTCTATCAAACATGCTGGTGTCTCCAGCACCAAGTTGCCCACACATCTCACCAAGGTTTCATGTGAGCTCCTTCTTATGGGCTTCCCTCCTGCATTGCCCTCTGATTTATCTGAATTGTTTTGTATTAACGTTCAGGTTTGAAGTGCAATCCAGGAAAACACGTACTGGCGGCTCCAGATGTGCTCCCTGGACCAGCACCATCCTGCTCGTGAGCTGGATTTTTCTGCAGTTGTTTTCTCTTTTGCCTTCTCCCAGCTCAGAGGGGCCGGGAGCACCTAAACCACCTTCTCTCTAATGCATGGGCTTTCCTTACCGTGACAACTACTGTCTGAAACGGCAAAAAAAAGAGCCAGCTTTACAAGTTGTTTATCTAGCTGACTGTGATTTCCTAAAGCAAAATATCTTGGTCTGGGTTGAGGCATTGCCAGGTAAATAAGCATCTCAGCACAGCTCCTGGTCCCTACACACACCAACAACGTCTGGAGCTCTCTGTGTCCCTGCCGGAGGGAGGAAAAGAACCAGCTCAGTGAGAGCCATCACCCCAGTGAAACCCTGGGTTTCCTCTACTACCCGAGAATGCGCTCCCCTCTCCTGCAGAAATAAAACAGAAGGGAAACGCACGCTCTCGGAACGTGACTTTTCTCTCAGCAACGTCATGATTCCTCAGAAGGCAATTTTTTAGGGGAACTGAGCTGACAGCAAGTCTCAAGATAAATTCAGTGTTTCTAAACTAAGTTTGTAACCGATGCCTGAGACGTGTTCTTGCGAGTTTGAGACGTGGCTCAGGATCCTGACTCCAAATAAAAACCCAGCGAGGTCTAACCAGCAGTTTGCCCTGCCGAAGCCACTGCGAGATCAGCTACTATGATTCATTCAAGAATATACCACAACTCTGTCTTCCTGCTTAGAAGGTATCATATTTTCCCCACCTTATTTGCCAAAAGTTTCTGTTCTTACAGTTACCCATTTTTCTTCACGTTTTTCCCTGACAAAAATGAACCCTCCTGTGCATCAGTTACATACTTCCAGCATTCATTTACGAGTGCTGGAAATGAAAAAAATAGTAATCAGGATGAAATGTTATTTGTCTAATCCCATAGTACCGACCCTGACCTTGACCTTAATATTATAATCAAGAAATTGTAATATTAGAACAAATTTACTTAACAACTACAAAATGGAATTAATTCGCTCCACCTAATGAGATCAGAATCAGAGAGCAATCCACCGAGGCAAACCCAGCAGGGTTTGGCCCCGCAAGGATACTCCCAAATTTCTGAATATAAATATTTTCCCATCAGGATTGTAGGGAAATTAAAGCAATTACCTTTCCTTTATATTAAAAGCTGTATATAACGATAATTACCTGATTAAAATTTTTGAAATTGAACTCTTTGTAGATGGCATCTCTTTCGCCTAACTCAGACCAGCCTGAAGCTTTGAGATCAACCAAGACTTGGTTCCTCTCCTCCGCCGTCAGCCAGCGAGACTGCGAAGACTAGCGAGGAAAGGAAAAACACAAAGAGGACACGAGTGAGGCCGAGGCTCTCCTTTGTACAACAAAAAGAAAACCACACGATGAAATTGTGGTTATGTGCCCTAGACAGGTGAGGAGGTGGAAAATGCACTCTGGAGTTTCTTACTTTTTTCTAATTTCACAAACTGGCTTAACTCAAACCTGCCAAGAAACACCATTTCTGTTTGGTCAATTAAGTTGGGCTAAATGCTTTTGTACAAAACTAAATGCTTTTGTACAAAACTAGTGATCGGCTTTCACGGGAATGAACACAGATACCAGCATACCTGGACCCATCCCTCATTCCTCTGAATTGTCCAGATGCTGTAAAAACTGAACTGATTTTCAAATATTCCATTCTGTCACAGAAATGAAGGATTATTTACATTAAATGTACAATTAAAAGGTTAAAAGGGACACTACGGGAATATCTATTTTAAAAGAAAGAAGCAAAATAGGAAAAGGTATTCTACACAACTTGTCTGCTGCTATTCCTAAGAAAGCAGGAACGGATTTAAGGATAGAACTCTGCAGTGCGCGCTACAAGCAACAAAGAGCTTTTTAACTAACAATGAAAAGAAAAATAACTGATAATACAGACACAATTATGAGAAGTTACTGGGGTAAGCACTGGGCTCTGCAAAGCACCTATGTTTAAATAAGTCTTATTTGAAGCAAAAGGAATCCTTCTGAAGCCACAGGGAGCAGAGACGTAATGAATTACACCCTCTGCTTAAATATCTGAATCAGCGCCTGAACCACGCGCGAGGCCAGAGAACGTTCTACGGGGCATTGGAAGAGATTTGATATTTTTCCTAAAAGCAGAGACCAGGGGCACGAGCAGTTACTTAAGATGACGTATTCTCACAGATTGGTCTCAAACTCAAACCCGCCATGCTTTAATGGGAAGAATGCCTCTCCCCAGCAGAGCCAAATCCAGGTTTCTTTAGTCTTTACACTAGCAGGTGGCACAGCTTTGTGAGAACTTCCAGAAGGGGCTGAGCTGTTTCACTCCAAGAGCTTCACTAACACATCCCAGCTCCGCAAGGACGTATTTCCTCTGAATATTTTCTGCTTTTGCCAGCCGTCGCTGGCAGCTCCGCCGCAGATGCCAGCAGATGGGGCTGTGAGCCCGAGCAGAGCAGGAATTAACGCAATTAATGCGACCTGAGCAAGGCAGGACGGCCCAGGAGCAACGTTTTCCCCAATAATATGGGTCAAACCACCCCCAAACGGCATAAATCAATCTCACAGCATCACTGCCACCGCTTGGGTTCAGGCGGATACGTGAAGTCCGAGAGATGGGTTTTACAAGTCCCAAAATGAACTAATTCAGGCTCTTTATGCTTCAAACACAATTTTGGATTGGCAAAAATAGAAATAGTGGATTTGTTGTTGCTCTAACCACAGCTGTAGGCATGAACTCCTTATATTCTTCTTTTCCCAGGCATATACAAAAATTGCCAAAGCTAACGGCCGTCTTGAAAATTACTATTTCATTTGGCCAGAGATTGAATTAGTAGGCTAATTTACAAAAAATCCTGGGGGTGGGTTTTTGTGGGATGGCAAAGTCCAGGAGGCAGCACAAAGTCCACTGCTCCGGCTGGCAGCAGAGATGGTCTCTGTTAGCTTTAGGGACATCGCAGTCACCTGGCCTGGACACACAGGCGCTGACGAGACCTGAAATTAGATCATGTAGGGTTTTTTTAATAAAAATACAAAGACCAAGTTTGATGCAGGCCCCCAGAACACGCCGATCGCGGCATTTGGCTCAGAAATGGGTTGCGAAGGCCACGTCCTGAATTTGCCCCAGCAACGCATCCCCAGGATAGAGAGAAACGTAGGGGAAAGCAGCAGGAAATCGCTTGTAAGAGGGAAAAGAGAAGGTGGGAGATGCCGCGTGTGTTTTCACCGCTGCGCACCCCCCGCCCCACGCCGTGGGGCGCCCCATGGGGACCCCCCCGAGGGCGGGAGCGCGCGGCGACCTGCAAATATTGACTTAGCACACCAGTCCACCCAGTTTAACTGGGGCAATCGGTAAGGCTCCTGGGGAAGAAGCTCAGGGAGAAATAAAAAAGAAGTAATTAATTACTTTTTTTTTAAAAAAAAAGGATAAAATACTTCATGCCTGAGGCGCGAGGGTCTGAACCTACAGTTAGCAGATTTTTATGTAAAAATATCTCTAAGAATATGAACAGCCATGGNCGGCCCCGCCGCCCGGCATGGCCCGGCTCCGCGCCGCCCCCGCTCCGCCTCTCCCCGGCCGCCGGGCGGGAGGAGCCGGTAACGGGGAGGGAGCGACCGAGCCGGGAGGGCACCGACACCCCCCCCCGGGGGGGGCCCAACCGGGCGCTGCGGGGACGGCGGCGGGTTCCGCGGAAATCCCAGCGAGGCCATGGAGGAGCGGGCACCGGTTGTAGCGACGGAGGTAATCCCGGGGAGAAGGCGGCCACCGGGCGGTAGAGGCAAGAACGGTGCCAACTTACTGTTCAAAATCCCAAATCTTCATCCGTGAAGCAGTTCCTAGTTTTATCTTCGGTAATACCCAAGTCGGAGCGGTGCAGTTTCCTTTGAAAACGCAGAAGTGTTTCCCCAACTGGAAAGATGCGGCCAGCGGAAAAAAAATACCTGAAGAATTACGTTGTGGGGATATGAGCTCTCTGTCAAACAATAAATCTTATTTCTTCTTATCATCTTTGTTTCTTAGCTTAATTCGCACTCTAAAGCTTACACTCAGGGTACTATGGCAAAACCCCACCACGTGCAAATGCCACGCAATCAAATAACCCAAAAAACACACGACGTACCATTCCATGCCCTATCCGAAGTCTCCCATGCTAATTACAACTAAACCCCACACCAGTTCTTTATGTCGCCTCAGCTGCAGACTCTGCAAGCAGCAAACACGCCAGCGGAAATTTAAATAAATCTCACTTGCTAATTTAGGCAGGTGATCTGCACTCCGGAGGTTGCAGGTTTTTAATCCTGTAAGAAAGTGACTTAAAAGGTTACACTAAAAACCTGATTTATTTCAAAAAGAGGAAGGACGATTAATATAATTTAATTCTGTAAGAACGTGGTGAATAAGTTGCGTGCACACGCACAACGAGGGCGGCTTTGGGAGTTACTCTAAATCTCATCAAGAACTGCCACTATCAAGACTCCGTGGAGCACCGTGAGCAAGGTGGGAAACGGTCACCCTGCCAAGAGCTGTACAACGCGCTTTGCAGTTGTTATTGCTGGTATACGAGGGAATAACTCATTTGAAGTACACTGTTTTTTAAAACATCTTTTTCTTCATCGTTCATTTTACTGCCAAACTAATTTAGCAACACCATTCACCAGCATTTTCCTTTAAAACGTTGTATTTCGGGAATACACAAGCCAAAAACCTGAGTATGATGTGAGCTAACACATCCTAATTCTGTAGCGTTTATCCACGCAGGAGCTTTAGTCCATGCAGACCAAAGATGTACAAGATGCCCAGATTCCACCAGAGCTGTGCCGCGCAGTGCCACGCGCACAGGCCAACCTGCTGGAAAAAACCTTACTCGATACACAAACCTCTGGGAACTCTTCAGAGGAGCAAAGTCCAACTGTATCACCCATTTACATTCGAGTCCATGAAAAATAAGCCGGCCAGAGCAGCTTAAGAAATCACTTTTTTAGTTCATGTTTTCTCGTATCTGTTTGCTTACCACATTCATCGCCACAAATTTGCTTTTTACGGATTCAGTAGCTGATAAATAAAGCAGATTTTTAGTCAGGATTATAAATTACAACCACCAAATTCAACAGTTCATTCTTCTGTGCTTCTGGTCCGTACAAATTCCCACTTTACCAATAAGCGGGAAATTCTGTCCCTATTCCAACATCTCAGATTATTCCTGGTGTTCGTGCTCCTGTCCCGGGATGAGCCACCGGATGCTCTCCGTTCGGACGGTGGCGTACATGACAAAGGTAGCCAGGAAGAGCAAAGAGAAGAGGAGCAGCCAGTCTATGCCTTTTGTCAGGACGCTGGGCAGGGGACCTTCCCAGTCCGCCTCCGTCACAGCCACGTCGCTTTTAGCTTCTATACCTAAAAAAATAAAGCATTTATTCAACACCAGCAACAATCATTAAACACAGAGAAGCTGGTTGTATTTGGAGCTTTTTTCCTGTTCTCAGATTAAGGCGCACGTACAGTTAGATTTAAAATTTTGGCAAGGTAGTCCTTGTATGCTAATGTATATTTAGCATACAGTTTGCTTACATAAAAACATACTGAGTTTTAAGTGTAATTTCACAACAGGCAAAGGCTTGTTCTGTCCTCCCACAGCACAGCCTCGTGTAAGTTTGTGGGGGGGTTTTGTTTGTTTGTTTGGAGTATTTCTGTTGTATTAGCAAATGTAACAATTTCTGGCCTCTAAGGAAGGTCCTCATAGGCCTAAGTGTGGTTTTCATTTTGTTTTGTTTTTTTGGTTTGTTTTTTTTTTTCATAGAAGCACAGCAGGACCCGACAGTTGGCTGGTGCTGAGCTCACACCATGGACAACCAGATCATGGAAACCGGAATCCTTTTGTCTCCTCCAGCACAAGAACCAAAACCATCTTGTCCCCCACCTGCCATCAGGATATGTGCCTCTGGCAATGATCCCAAGGTTCATCTGCCTTTATACCCAAATTAAATATGTGGGCAAGAAGATGTGCTCAATCCTTCTAACCCCCTCTCTAGCTAAACCCCACCGTTTCCCCCGACTCCGTGACAGCAGCCCAGTGCGTTGAGTTTCCGCTTTCAGTGTCCCCAGAAATCCAGCTCACCACGGCAACTGGTAATAGAAACCTCTGCCAGGTCCTCTCAGGGTCTTCATGAAATTCATTTTAAAGAACGAACAGCAGGGAGGGGAAAGCCAACCTATTCTTCCTACTGACACATAAGGGCCGATTTCCATACCTGTTTGATTAAAAATGAAGTCTTTCAGTGTCTCCAGCGTTCTGTCTGTATGATTAAATCTAGCCATAGGTTTAGCACCTTGGAAAAGGAGGATGTTGGGTACAGCCACAGTTCCAAATCGAGTTGATAAACTGGTGGACATAAAGCAAATACAAAGCATGAAGGAAAAGAAAGCCACGGGAGGATTTAACAAAAGATAGCCATGACAAAGGAAGCGTCGGTTTTACTAAATCAAACTGTGACTTTATAAGAAAAAGAAAATCACCCACGTTTTTAAAACACACAACTTAATAATGAAAAAAACAATTATGCTGGAGTACAGGAAGCGCGAGTTACCTGCTGTGTTGAGACGCATCCAGTGCCAGGAAGCGAAGAGTTGGAAATGCTCGAGGTAAAGAATTAAAATGAGGTGCCAGACTGGCAGAAAAGCGGCACCACGGCGTATAGAACAAGACTAACGTACAGTCACTGCTGTTTGGGTTTAAGAACTCCATCAGGTCCTTTGGGAAACCAGAAGAAAAACGAGGACAATTGCATATTTAACAGTTAAATTCCACGTAGGAATGCATCACTCAGTAATCGACTAGATAATTGACAATATTTCTGAAGCAGCTGCACATTTGTTTAACCTTTTCAAAACAGATGGACAATTGCATTTAAACTTTTTAAAAAGCTGTTTTAAAAGTTTATTATTTAAAAAAAATATATATACTCATATAACTATTAGAAGAAACAAGCTAGAAACAGGCACTGGTATTGGCAGTAAGTGCCATTAACAATTTCAGAGAGTGACGCCAATCTGTGCCGCAGGAAAGCTGACAGTTCACTGCAGGCACACAGGTGAGAGACACAGGCATGTGGACTGAGCAGCATCTCCACTTTTTTCTGCTCAGAATGACACGAAAAGCTGCCTTTCCCAGACATTTCCTCTTTTCAACAGCACAGAGGGCGTTACAGAAAGAAATTCACTTAGTCAAACACCGAAAGAAACACACACAGGGTGCTGAGGGGGCACCTTCCCCCACCCTCACGCAGCGAACCCGGGGATCCGCTTACCTGAGAGACGTTCAGGATCTGCAGGGTGAAGCGGTCGATGCCGGTGATGTTTCTCTCCTCGCAGTTCACTTTGGGAGCTTTGGCGCTGTCGGTGCCGTTCGGTTCCTCGGCGGGGGCGGGCAGCACCGTCTCCAGCCCGGCCTGCTCCCGGCCCTGGCCCGGGGGACCCTCAGGGCTGCTCCCCGCGCCGCACCCCTCGCCTCCGCCCGCCGCATCGCAAGCCCCCTTGGCGACGTCGGACGCCCGGCCTTCCCCCGCCTCCCCCGGCACCACCGAGAGCACCACGGCCTGCTGCGCGGGGAGCCCGCTGCCCAGCATGGCGTCCGCCATCTCCGCGGTCCGGTACCGCACCGGCTCGCCGCCGCCCTGCGCGGGGTCGCCGCCGGGGGAGCGGGGCTGCCCGCCGGCGCTCTGCTCCGTCACCACCCCTGCGCCGGGAGGGAGAGATCAGCTCCGCGCCGCAGCCGAGCCCCGGCACACACCGCCCGGTCCCCACGGCCCACCCCAGCTGCCATCGCCGAGGCCCGCCGCCCTCACCTGCAGAGAGGGCCCGGACGAGCAAGACCAGCGCCATCAGCGGCCTCCACATCCTCGGCCCAGCGCCGTCCGCCGCCGCCGCCGCGCCGCGTCTCCCCGGACAACGGCCACTTCCGCCGGAACACCGTCCCACCGCCGCTTCCGGCGCGCCGCCGCCGCGCGTGCCTGCGTAGCGCCGTGAGGGCGGGGTGCCGCCATCTTGTCTTGGCTCGGGGCGCGGGGCGGCGGCAGAGGCCGCGGCGGGGCTGGGATGGCGGATCCGCCCCGGCACCGGCTCCCCGCCGTTTGCTGGGCCCGGCGGGCGCTCCTCTTCCTCCAGCCGCTCGCTCCGGTGGTGTTTCTGCGGGGAGAGGCCTCCGGGCGGGGGTGGGGGTAGCGCAGGCCGCAGCGACGGGGACGCGGTCGCCACAGGCGCGTTCGTCTGCGGGCTGAGAGATCCCGCCCTGTGTCCCGGGGCTGAAGTGAGCGCCGTGAGATCCGCTGGGGCCCGGCGGGCAGCGCAGGGCGGGCAGGATTCAGCTCGGGTCCCATCCCGCCACTATTAAATACAAATAGTGAGGTTTTAAACCACGTTTTCAGGTGTCGGCCCAACGGAACCCGCCTGCAGGGGCACCAACGCAGGTTCACCTGTGCCCTCTTCGCCGCCCAGGGCCAAGGCCACCCACAGCTGTAGGACATGGTGTAACGAGTTCGGCTCTGCTGGACGTCCGCAGGCGTTTCACTGTTGATCTAAATTAGTTCAGGTCAAAAATTCTTGCAGCAAGGGAAATGTCATCCCGAGGACTTGACAGGCTGTTACACTTGAGGGGTAATTGAGAGGGTGCACAAGTCCTGTAATTAATTCCAAAAGCCTGTTTTGTTACAACTCCGTATCGCAGCCCTAAGAGCCTGCTGGGACCAGGACTTCCCAGCACCCAGCCCTGCCTGATGAAGGATTTGCCTCCTTCCACCCGCGACAGAGAAGCAGAGAATCAGTTGGGGGTGTTAGCACACAAAACCTAAACTTTAACCCGCAGCCAGGCTGGGGGAAGGGCAAAAGCCTGCAAACTAAAGGCGTACTTTTTAAAAGCTGAAAAGAAAAGATGAGCTCTTGTTCATCAGCACAGCACCAAAGCTGGAAGGCAAGATAAAATACTGTGGTGTTTCTTTTTAGGAAACAAGATAACATTCCTCCTCTTACAGAATTAATACTTGCTTTCTGTTTAATAGTGAAGCTGCAGGACTATTTGTGGCACTTTCAAGTGCCAATACTCCCTTTTTTACTGCGTTTCTTTGAACTGCCAGCACCACACAGAACTGTGCATCTGTCAAAAAGTGAGTGAGAATTATGAACCACAGGAGTATGAACCATACACACGCCCAGGGAAAAAGCAAGGGAAACACTGGACATGCACAAAAATGGAGATGGGTGTCAGCTTTGTTACAGAAACGGGATTTTTTTCTCTTCGTTTTTACTAGGGGACACTTCTCCAACTCTGACCTTTGTTATAACACACTCTTTCTTCCTTGGAAATTTTTTTTTCTAGGAAAGCCCAATTTGCATAAGCCTTAGTAACGAGGACATAAAAGTCTAAAGACACAAAACATGAGGTTTGCAAATAAGGAGAAAATAATTCCACCAGCGGACACAGACCAAGCAAGCAAGCTTGAAAGCAAAAGCACATAAGGAATTCAAGCTGGTGCAGGCGAGTCAGGAAAAAGCTGCCCCATTCCCAACTGTCCTTATCTTTGCCTTTAGACAAAGCGGCATTTTTAATTTGCAAACTCTTTTCCTTCTCCTGGCCAAGGACCACACGCGGCTCCCAGCTCTCGTCTCAGAGCCATCAGGGTCCGGCATCTCCCCTGCCACAGCCCCGGGTGGTGTTGGATCGCAAACACGGGCGGCGATATTCCAGACCTTTAAAAGAAACAGATAGCTTTCCAGCAGCATACCTCCAGCTGAGACGCTTCTGTGGATTTAATCCTAACGTAATATCCTCCCTCCCGTAACACAAATCAAAAGGTTTGTGCAAAACTGTCTTCTTTTCTATGGTGACTATATGAAGTGATCTGTTAATGCAACACAAACGAGCTCCCAAGAATTAGTCAGGCTTTATCATACCTAAATCACAACAAATATACTATCCCAGTGCTTATGTATTACAGAGAAGGCACGTTTCTTACGATTTCTCTCAGTTTTGTTGCAAAACTGCTTTCAGTGGCTTACATTTAAGGCCAAATTTCTGTTTTCAGGAAAAAGTCTAGTAAAAATACACATTCGGTTTTGCATATATTCAAAAATCTTGGACACATTATAACAGCTCTGTCTGCTAGGGAATGAACTGAATAGCAAAGAGGAAGATTTGCAAAATAAGAGTCTTCTGTTGCACCCATGAATCAACACCAGAACTCGGTGGTCATTTGTGCATCTTGGATTTCAGCAGCTGGACTTCTCCCCTCCCCGGATCTCAGTCCCACTGGGCAGCTTCTTCCCAGCAAGAGATGGAGCGAAAGAGGACACGGACTGGGACAAAGAGGCAACGCCAGGACCTTCACTGAGACCGAGGTTTCCATCGCGTATAATCCTTATGACATTCTGTGCATTCAACAGTGCAAAGAAGGAAACATGACAGTCATTCAACTCGGGAGCACAGGCTGAGGCCATACGGGCAACTTCAACCTACACCTTATCTGGGGTGCGTGACTTTGTAGTCTTTGTTTTCTCAGTGTGGCTACAGTTGAATATTTTTATTTAAAAAAATGACTACTTGAAGCAGCAGATACACATTTTAGTATTATGCATATCTTAAAGGCCTACTCTAAGTAATCAAACTTGCACTAATTGTTACTATAGTGTTTTTTCACTAATTAGAACAAGCTTTGTGGTATGAAAAAAACAACATGAAAGGCAGAAAGATTTATCTGCCTCAGATCATTTAAACAACTTAAGAATTCCACAGCATTTTTCAGCTTCAAAGTAGTTAAAAGTTGTTAACTAATGATTCCTTCCAGCAATCCTGCAAGATAAGCAGGTACTTTTGCCACGTTTTTACCGACGGGGAAAAGGAGACCTTGCCATCCCTAGGCCGTGCAGGGAACCTGGGCGACAGCCAGCTCCAGAGCACGGTAGCTTTTGGGCTGCCAATTCCGCATGGTCAGGCCACACCTCTCTCTGAAACGTCCAACACCGAGCCACAGGCAGAACCCTGATGAAAATGGCATGCGATACAAGGCAGCGAGCCCGTCCTTTACTTTTGGGCATTACAGCTTTAAATGGTAAACTATCAAGAACAACCTTCATTTGTCTTGGTCCAAAAGCACTCTGTTGAGCTGACGTATTTAATAGGTACAATATCACTAACTCTGCCTGTACCGTTCGTGCTACTTTATGGCATCACACCGAGGTACAAAACCATAAAAATGCCAGTCCGGACCCGAAGCAAGCCTTGGTGTCTTCTCATACACATAAATGAAATCATTAAAAGACATAACCGGACTCCTTCAAGATGTCACGCTGGTGTAGCTGGCACCCAGCACTGCCAGTCTGTCGGACAAATAACTCACAAACCGGTCCTGTCATCAGAAGCTGCGCCTGGCCTCGCGCACCAACTGGGGACAGAGGGAACAGATTGCTTTGCAACTTCCGCCGTTCTGTTCACCACACCACAGAGAACGCAGCAGCCACAGAAGCAGGCAAGCGAATCCCAACGCAGCTGAAAAGCCTGTATTCTTGTACGACAGAATTTATGGCTGACTTAATATCTAATACTTAAGGTTTCATTACAACCAAGAAAACAATCCATTCTGCTCAAGGAACCACATCCAGGAACTGATTTTTTAAACCAGGACGTAGCCAACTGTAATCAAACTCTGTTGTGAACATGTCCCGTCACCTTGAAAGCCACATGCTCGGAATTACCAGAATGGCCAACAACAAAAGGCATCAGATGTCTTTTTCAAGTAAAAGCAAGTTAAAAGTCTGCAAAATAACTGCAACTGTCATTTAAAACGTTTCAATTCTAAATGTATTCAGGGCCCTTGAAAGCACATGGAAGAGAAAACAGAGGGTGCTGGATTGCAGCTTCTGGTAGGCAGGACTGCCCATCTTCACCCAAAGGCACTGAGAAACTTCAGTAGAGGGTAAAAAAAACAAAACCAAAACCAGAGGGGTTGGGTGGTACACAGAGCACATCTTACCAATAAATGGGAATACTGCCACAATACAAGGATAAATACATGTTACTCATCACAGATTAATGAATAATGACCGCCATTCCATGAAAAATTCAGTTTATGAGTACTCTCCAATTGATTTCCATGCACAACAGAGGAAAAAAAAGTTAGCTTACTATTTATACCTATGTAGCTGTTAACTCCTTTCCTCTCTCTTCTCATATGAGTGAAAGGATAAGAACAATTAAGTTACTGTAGCACCATTTTCAATTCATTAAAAAATAAGCAACATTTCTCTATTTTCTGATACCTGGCAATTCATACAGAATTCTTGCCTTAATTCAAATATATAGGACTTGCCCGTAAGAAGCAGTACACATGCCATGTTGAAATTCAGAAAGCAAAGTATGCTGCAAGGCTTATTTATTTAATTTAAAAATCACACAATACAGGGGTCTCCCCACTCTCACAAATCCCATGTGCATTTTGAAGTCCGCACAGAGACGAACGCACTCCATCTACTGCAGTCGGATTCAGTTACACTTCAGGGAGGCAAGGGACAAACACAACACGTGCCGGATTTTAAGCGAAATCTGTACAAGCTGTACCAAAACATTTCAGTGCCAGCTCCAGTCCCTTAACTCTGACTGAGACTCAGGAGAACAAACAGCATTTCCATTTACAAGAGAGAAGTGCTACGGCCACTGGTGTGGTAACGCTGTCGATAGGCAGCTGCAGCCAGAATTTAAAAGCTACTGAAAAAAGCCCAGAGAAAAAAAAATTGTTAGGTTTTAAAGTATTAACTTTATTAATAAATATACATCCATATGATGATGTAAATACAGATCATGAACACTACTCCATTCCCATACACATAATTGCACACGAGTAGCTCAAGTTCATGGACATAAAAACATACACAGTATCTAGTCAGGCTTTTTACAGCAGAGGACGGGGTGCTGATACTAGTTATTTAACAGGTTACTGTTTTCCCCAAAGTAAACCTGTGGAAAAGCAAATGATGAAAGATTAAAGTATCACAGAAAGTGGTTCAAATTTCAGATTACAGATTTATCTATTTGGGGGAAAAATAATCACAAGGAGAAAGGACTAGTCTCTACTAAAGTCATAAATATATTTAAGCAGTGTTAAAATATATGCATTAAAATAGAGAAGAATAAACTTGTGGTCAGAAATGAAGTCTGTGGTTCAAAGTATTTATGATTGTTATCAACTGTTTTAACTGTCAACTCTAAGGATAGTGTGAAACATTATTATACATACAACAAAGAACAGCAGAGCCACAGCTAATGAAACCATCGGACAAATGACTTCACATTGCTCTGCCTTTTAAAGCTCTTCAAAAACGGGGGAGGGAGTTAAATTCTCATCTGAATTACTCTGTGTGTTGTAGTTCCGAGTAATTCTTTTCACAGCCACATCACTTTTCACTGACAAGGCTTGGTTTTGTCCTGATGAACTCTTTAAGATCTTTCAGACAAAATGAAAATATATTCATTTGGAACAGAGATCTTTAATGGCTCTTGATACAATTTTGAATAGTTCAACCTAAATCCAAGCTATAACGAACATTGGTTTAATGACAAAGCTAACTGCTGATTTTAAAAATACTATCTTTGATACCAGAGTCAGCCACTTCTGATGGTATCTGATTTTTTTCTGCCAAAATACGGTGCTAGCATCTTGAGTATGTCCAGTGCAAGACTTTATAGTAGCAAAATTATTTGGTTTTAAAGTTTAAGTAAATTTAACCAGAAACTGAATAGTAGTTACTATATGTATATTAATCAGTGAACTTGTATAGCATCATTAAGGAATAATAGCAAGCTAATACCTTTCACTTATGTATAAATAAGACGTTAGAAACTTCATAATTCAAAGGAATTATTAAAAAACAAACTTGACATTTAGATCCTCTGAACAGTGTTAACACACAACAGTGATCCTAGCTTATGAGTAGTTGAATTATGATATATAATATAAAATAAGCAATTTACCTTACAAGTAATGTTTTTATACTATGGGGGGAAAAGGCCAGTTTTCCCATTGGTACTAATAAAGTTTAGGCATTAACATGCTGTTTCAGTGTTTGTCATGGAAAGAAAAGTGTTGAAAAAAAGCACAATGTGTTCTGCAGATTATACATAGGAAAAGCAGAAGTATTTGAAAATTCCACTTCTAGTTCACTTTGAATCTCTTAACTTCTTTTTATATCCTCTTGCTGCATGGCACCAGTAAACCACAGTCAGATATAAAATAAACCAGCGCCGGGAAAGGCCCAGCAGCGCGCTTCTGGTCTCCTTGCTAAATCCAGAGTGCCAAGCAGGCCACTAGATTCTCTCAATGCTCTGCCACTTTATGCTCATCATTTCACAATTGACAACATTAATTGTTCTTCACCGGGATTATATTCCATCTGATCTAATTAATAAACACGGTAATGAACAGAAATTGCTTAGATGATTTCATTATTTCATCAGCATACTTGAATACAAAACTCATTCCACGAGCAGAAGGGCAATACGTCGGCATTCTCTCCTGACACACAGCACAGCACCATCGAGTCGATGCACGAGTGAGAAACGGAACAGGAGCCGAGGGGCAAGAGAGGAGGAGGAGGTAAGAAGTGGAGTTTCTCCAAGGTACAGTGGTGACATGCAACACGTTCCTTGCCAGCGAGGTGTGACACTCCTGCAGTTACTACATTCAGCTGAAGAGGACTGCATTCCCAGCTGAGTTCAGAAAGAACTTAAAGCAGTCTTTTGTCGAAAAATCATCTGATTAAAAACAGCCAATACAACACAGATCCTGAGGGTGAACTAACTCACGTTTGCATTTTGCATGTGTCAGAAGTTACATCGTTCTGAGAAAGATTGCTAAATTTCAGACTTGCGAGTTTGTTGAGGAACAGAACGTATAACTGGATTTCATAGCTTCAGCGTGAAGACAACTATTGTTTAGTAGCAGTTTAGCTGCCATTAGTTCCTCTATCGACTAAGGAGCCATCCAGTACAGTTGAGGTTCATTGTCTTAGTTGCCAGTGCATACACAGTTCCCCCAAAACAATTCAACACACCTATCGTAAAGTACAGCATAAAGTCCAGCTCAATATGTGTTAGGCATCACTGGAACACCTGAAGGCTTGCTGCTTTTTTCCTGATAAAAAAGGTATGAAACATGACATCTGTTTCTTAAGTTTTCATCACTGAAATCAAGAGTTCTCATCAAAATGACAGCAGGCCAGAACAGCATTAACAAAAATTACCAGCATCATGACTCACTCAGCACAGGCTCAATTAACCCAAATTTTTCTGCTCCCCCAAATCTGCAAACTCTCTATATTCCCCCTCCCCAGATACTTGAAGCTATAAATTTATCAAAATGTCATGTCATATGTGAAACAACTTAAATGTAAACTTTCTTCCAGATGAAAGAAAAAAGGTTTAATTCCAGTAAAATAAATTTAGAACAAACAATATGCAACATTGAGGACTAATTTTTTTGAAGTCTAGATTAAAGTCTTTTACGCACACACTCACACACTCTCTCACACTTAAAAAAAAATATAAAACACGCCCAGCTGAAAAATGGAACATTTCTTTTGGAAGGAGGGAAGGTTTTAGTTTGAGTCAAGAAAGGTATTTATAGCTAACCAACGACATTTTTTTCAGCTTGCATGCATAGATGAATTACTTTATATCTGGGGTCTAGCAGTGCTGTAAACTGCATCCTGTTTGCATCAGCTATACAGTTTGCTTTTATAAATCATGAAAATGGTGTCCTTTGGTAGATATATAAGCTTCCATAACTTAAATATAGTATAAGTGTCAAACAATGAAATAACTGTATTTCCAGGAATATCTGGCAAAACTAAGTCTGAAAACTTGGCAACAGTCTCTATTTAAAAAGTTTAATTTGTAAACATTATAGATTAATACTTTAAAAGCTATTAAACTGTCGCCACCTAAGCACAGATTTTAAAGGCAAAAACCAGTGTAAATAGCTATTTACAGATTTAAGAACATAGTGTTTAATATTAACCAAGTGTGTAACTAGTATGAACAGTACTTAATTTCTTATAAAATATTTCAAATTTCAAAGAATTATTTGTGGTTTGGTATACATACTAGGAGGCATTTCAAAATTACAGAGCAGAATCCTGTAACAGCATAACTAAAAGAACAGCTATCACCTAAAGGCAAAGTAGCTTGTGTTAATAAGGCGCTGTGAAGCTGTAATGCGCTGCACAAATGCTCAGTTTCCTTTAATATTTTCAAAAATATTCTTGGAGTATTAGTTGAAATTATCTTACTGCTACAACTCCAGAAACAAAAGCCACCTGAAATCAGCACTTCAAAAAAAAGTTGGGTTTTTTGTTTGGGTTTTTTTTTTTTTTTAACTATTTGAGGTCCGTAGAAGCTCCTGCAGCAGCAGAAAACGTAGCTTGCTGCTTTCTCTATCAGTTTTTCTTATCAAGTAATAACTCACCGGGCTGAGTTCCTTATTGTGGGATAGGCCACATCATGAACCAAGAGCCAGCTAATTCTGTCCTCCTTATTTCAATTATTTAATGCATACAACTAGATTTACCAAAAAGTAAATGTAAAACTAGGGACGTGGATGTTACGTAAGTATCGACACCGAGGCATATGCAACACTTCAGACTTGCTTAGAAATTATGATTTAAAACCAACAAAACCCCCTTAAAACCAGTGCCTTCTCCCCATTGCTTTAGGTTACTGAATTGCACTCGTAGGCTATGGCATTATTTGAATAAACCCAAAATCTAGGAAACTCAGACTTAGGCAAACACCACAACAAAATGCAAGAAACATGCCAAAATTCAGAGTAAAGTGGATCAGTAAGGAGTTACTAATTCCCTCCTTTCATTCATTAGGCTGTTTCATTTTGCCACTAGTTTCACCAGCAGCATGTACTCCTCTGTTATGCACCATAGGATAGGGAAAAGCTGCACTGCCACACGTATAACTTAGATTTGCAAGCCGTGATAGAGCTTTAATGCTACCTGGAGGTCTGCCTGGGCTGACTTTGTATCCTGCTGCTTTAGTTGTACCCAAGGGTCTGCCTGGACTTGTCTTAAATCCAGCTGCTTTGGTGGTCCCCAGGGGTCGACCTGTGCTGGTTCGGTACCCTGCTGATTTTGTGGTCCCTGACGGCCTTCCACGTTTACCAGATCGGTTGAGGTTTTTCTTTTTCTTTAGTTCGTCTTTTGTCTCTATATTCCTGCCACTTGTGGTCTGCAAGTGCGACTCGTTCAACGTGTCTTGTCTCTGGCATGCAATTGGTTTGTGGCCGACTGCGTGACCGTATTTACTTTGCTGTGTGGCGTACAAGTCGAACTGATCGGCAGATCTCACGTTGTCTTCGTTAAGGCAAGAACTCTTGCCAGTCCCACAGAAAGCTGCATTACTGCTGGCAACAGGGTGCATCATTTTCTACCAAAAACAGAGAGAGACAAATATGTATCAATATATAACAATACTACAGCCTTCCACAAGTAAGAATCTTTCAAAGGCTACTTCTGTTTCTTAAAAATTAGTCCAAACTCCTTTGTCTGTTTTTAGTAAACAGTACTGCTGTCAGTAAATTACTTTTTAAAATTAGTTTTATTAAGCTTCTGCTTGAGGTTTTGCACGGTAACTTTTACACACAGTTAAAAATGACAATTTAAACCATGTATTATTCAGATAGGTATTATTAGGGAAGAAGTACGTTAAAGAACTGAAGAAGAGCATTTCATCAACCAAGCTATCCAATATCCGCTCACCCACCGCAATTTCAAACCTTTCTAACTGAATCCCATCTCTTTCCTCAGGGCAAATTGTGCCTGAGAAATTTGGTGGCTGTCGTGGTTTAACCCCAGCCAGCAACTAGGACCCCGCAGCCGCTTGCTCACTGCCCCACTTTCCCCAGTAGGGTAGGGAGAAGAGGAGGGAAAGGGAAAAAACCTCTTGTGGGTTGAAGTAAAAACAGTTTAATACAAGAGTAACAGAAGAGGAAAATAACAGTAACATTGATAAAAGAGTATACAAAATAAAGTGACACAACACAAGTGGCTCTCACCACCTGATGACCAGTAGCCAGCCTGTTCTGAGCACTGATCATGAGTTCCTGACCCTGGGCAACCCCCATTCACATACTGAGCAGGATGTCTGTGGCACGGAATATTCCTATGGCCAGCTTGTCCTGTCTATGCTCCCTCTCGGCTTCTATGGGGAGCTGAAAAAGTCCTTGAATAATATAAACACTACTTAGCAACAACTAAAACAATGTGTGTTTTCAGCTTTATTCTCACACTCAGTCAAAAACACAGCAGCTACTAGAAAGGAAATTAACTCTATCCCAGCTGAAAACTGGACAGTGGCCTTCTACAGCGGGGTTACAGTGTTGTCAGATCAACTGACATCATCTACCTGGACTTGTGCAAAGCATTTGACAGTGTCCCACATGACATCCGTGTCTCTAAATTAGAGAGACATGAATTTGACACATGGACCACTCGGTGGGTAAGGAATTGGCTGGATGGCCACACTCAAAGAGTTGTGGTCAATGGCTCGATGTCCAAGTGGAGTCCAGTCATGAGTGGCGTTTCCTCAGGGGTCGGTGCTGGGACCGGTGCTGTTCAACATCTCTGTTGGTGACAGGGACAGTGGGATCAAGTGCACCCTCAGCACGTTTGCTGATGACACCAAGCGGAGAGGAGCAGTCGACACGTTGGAGGGAAGGGATGCCATCCAGAGGGACCTGGACAGGCTGGAGAGGTGGGACTGTGCCAGCCTCACAAAGTTAAACAAGGCCAAGGGCAGGGTCCTGCACGTGCGTTGGGGCAATCCCAAACTCAAATCCAGGCTGGGCAGAGAATGGCTGGAGAGCAGCCCTGAGGAGAAGGACTTGGGGGTGTTGGTGGATGAGAAGCTCAACATGAGCCGGGACTGTGCTGGCAGTCCAGAACCCTCCCGCATCCTGGGCTGTATCCCCACAGCGTGGGCAGGGGGCGAGGGGGGGATTCTGCCCCTCTGCTCCACTGGGTGAG